>JADLZN010010579.1:0-78331 GCA_018155175.1 Sinocyclocheilus anophthalmus
GGGTTCATCCAAATCCAATCACACTATAAAATATTAAGATAGATTCTCTGTCTGCATTATCAGTGAAGATGAGTGAGCCAATACTTGGTTTGTCAAAACAAAATGTGTTGACAAAAGTATATGAATACCCACTGTCTGTTAATTAAATATTTTGTGTGTGGTGTGTGTGTGTGTTCACTCAACTAACTTTTTAGTTCTCTTGGCACTTGATTTTTGTATTTGCGTAGAATATTTTCAACTAGACAAATTTAAAGTTACTTGAACTTATACAGTTTAGTTGGAATAACTTTATTAAAATAAGGTAAACTTACTTTTAGGTTTTCAGTACAAAACTTCACTTAAAATTTTTTTTTTAGTTCACTCGACCTTTTGAGTTATCAATTACCACTCAGTTGAGCTGTATTTACTTATGTCAACTTGATAAATTTAGTTATTTGAACATAAAATTTAGTTGGAATAACTTCTAGAAAGTAAAATGAACTTACCTTTTCAATACCAAAGTTAATTTCACATAATTTGGCTTATTTTCTTATTTAACCATTATACACTCTTAAAAATAAAGTGCTCAAAAGGGTTCGCAAGCAGATGCCATAAAGATCATTTTTGTTCCACAAGAACCATTCAGGCAAGTTCGTTAAAGAACCATCTCTGGCTTCCTTTTGATAATCGAAGAACCTTCTTTTGCCACAAAGAACCTTTTGTGAAACAGGTTTTGTTAAAGGTTCTTTATGGAACCATTTTTAGACAAAAAGGTTCTTCTATGGCATCGTGAAGCACCTTTATTTTTAAGAGTGTAGTCACTATTATAATAAATGGTGTCTGCTTTAATTGAGCACTTGACTCTTGACTCTTTTATTTTTTTCAACAATTGCAACAGTGTTTCATTGAAAATACTTGTGCAATGACAAAGTAGATCCGCTGAAGTCTGCTTTTTATGACATTCAAATGTTTACAGTGGTTTAAATTCTACATTTTACATTTTACAATGTTTAAATGACTGTCTCAAAGCAGATACAGTAGTAGTGAGCTTGAGGCCGACTGAACTGTAAATATGCGTTAAATAAATAAAAACTAAATTAATTCATCTGTGATAGAAAATCACCTAATGCACTGACACTTTTACCATTTACTGCACTGTTATTCTTTTCATTATTCCCTATACAGCGGCTAAGTCTCGCTCATTCACAGAAAACGGCTTACTTCTTCATTGAAAAATAAGGAGGATAGAGGGCAATTTTGATTTAGTTCAAAATGATGTCACACCAGTTTGTTCTTCAATTTATCTTGAAGTATATCTGATGCTTAGCTGACTATTTGCCATATTTGTATATTAATCCTGTTGTGAAAGGTTACTTGTGTACACTAAGCGGGTCCTCATGTACACCCTAACGTAGGGTTGGTATCGTTGGTTGAGTTTCGCTTATCGTGAGCCAATTGGAACTTTTAAAACGTTTCCGGTTCCTAAACGTACTTATTAAAATAATGAATAACAATTCCTTCCTCCAAAATAAGGCTAGCCATTCGCACTATAAACACATGATTTCGGTTTCATTCATACTGACCCAGAGGCGCCCTCGCACACGAAAATCCCATATCCGGTCACAGGAAGTAGCAGAACTCATGACCCTGCAGGAAATCCCTTCTAAATGTTTTTTTTTCAGCCATCTCTGGTATTTTCATAAAATTAAGTATTTATTGCTAATCGATGTATTCTTTTTATATTAGCATATGGAACATATTTTCTGCCTTATTCTGTGACAAGAAGCCTTATCAGATCACAGAAGGAAGCATTTGACTGTTGTTGTGGAGTAAAAAGGTTATAATGTTCACTTTTGTTGGACAACAGGATGCATTTTAATTTAAGCATGTTTAGCTTAGTTAAAGGAAGGCTACCTGCTGCCATCAGAGCAAGAGTAATTACTACATTCACACGCTCCTCAGATGCTCTCATGTTCCAGAGTTGTGCTTTTAATTCGGAATGTGAAAACAACATGGACACACTCATTACTACAAAGATGTGTTGGACTTGTATTATTAGAGCTTTCCGACTTGAGTTTACATGCATTTTCTCAGTCGGGAATTTGTTTTTCACGTGCGGTGCCAGTGATGACGCTTCTTACGTCCGTTTCGGAGAACCAAATATTTCAATCGATCGCTCAGGCAAGGCACTGAAATGCATTCGATTCGGTTCTATTGAGTACATCCGTTTACATAGGTACTGGTGGCCATATGGTACCGGGGGGGGGGGGTTTCCCGGTACCCAACCCTACGCGAAGCATGATATTTATTTTTTTTGCAAATGTACCGCATTTAGGCAGAGGTGGGGAACATGATCCTGGAGTGCCGTGTCCCTGCGATTTTAGCTCAACCCTAAATCAAACACACCTAACACGCTACTCAAGGTCTTCAGGATCCAGTAGTTTTTTTTTTGTCAGGGTTTATGGAGCTATGGACCCTCCTGAGCAACGTCCCCACACCTGCTTTAGGGGCTCCATTTTTATTACCCTAAAATTAAAATAGGAAGAAAAACAAGAACTTTACCTCGTTTTATTACAAAGTAGCGTATTAATGGACCACAAACGCACTCCGAACACAACAGCGTGGAAATCATGATGAACTGTGTCCCCAATAATGTCCCTCCAAGTATAACTTTGTTCCTGCATAAAACAGAACATTATGTAAGTCACAGATGATGATGGGTTGATTAAATACATAATGATCAGTTCTGAATGGTACCTAGCGACTATGTAGTTTAAGTCCCCTTTAGTCGCTACAGTCAAATCGAGTCCAAAGTAACCAAGTCAGACCTTAATCTGAGATCAAAGGGGTTGAGTTCTGATCCTACTACACACTACGGACGTCAGTAAGTCAGATCTGAAGGTTTTTTAACCGTAACTACAAGAAACGCATGCAAGTCTTAACCCAAGCAACGCTTGCTTTGGTCATGGGGTTGCACTTTAGTTATGTAGTCACTTTAGACATTCTACTAACGAAAAGTAACGTTGAAACGCCAGGGGCACAAACTATTGTCCATTTAAGAAAGAGGTCCCTTTAATTGAAAGACCATTGCTATCTCTGAAGAATGTAAACCTTGAGCACCAACATCCGCTTAAACACCCACTTACTAAAATCCCCATATTCCTAGTAAATATGTAAGTCAACGGTCTCAATCTTACTGGAAACAAAAAACCTAATTACAAGCAATAGGACAAATAAAAACATGAATCAAAAATACAAATGGACCTTTTACAACAGACCATTATTGATCATAGTTAGCAAGTAGTTCTCAATGAGAATATTTTTATTTAATAATGATCAAATATATAATAAGGAACTACCTTTCTCCTAAATTTCCTACTACTTAATACTTAGTTAATCTTGCTTCTCTATTAGTTTCAATAGTCTTGTTAGGGTTCAGTTTAATGTAGACTACCTATTACTTCCTGCATAGTTTTACTTGTTAACACCGTACGCCTATTATTCTAAAATGTTTACCCATTAGTTACTAAATGAGGTTGCAGCATGGTAACAGCATATAACACTCAACACTCATACATTTTCAGGACTTTGCGACACCTGCTGTGTGAAAGCAACCGTACCGGACAACTAGTTTCTGGACCGTCAACAGTGTGATGTCGTAACTTGGTAGAATCTGTGTGTCAGCTTAAGGTTTTTTAGATTCAGTCCTCTGTTTCCTTGTGCTTCATAGTCTCAATTGTATATCAGCGGTTTTTAATCCAGGGACAGAAAACCATTAATCATTATTGCTTATTTTATAAGTAACCTTTAAACGCTATGATTTTATATATTAATCGATGTATGAAGGTTTCAAAATAAAAACGCAGTTAGCAATCATTAAATGGCCCACATTTATGCCAACTTGCCAAGTGATAGTTTTGATCTACTGATGATGAATAATGAATATTTTGTGTCATTTATGGTGTTTAAATCCTACCTGTAAACTCATATTTTGGCCAGGAAAGTTTGATACATTTTCTTTTCATATAGCCTCCATATAATGGCTGTTATAACGTAGTGTTCACATTCATTTGGGGTAGGAGGGTTTAGCCTAATACCGTAAACCTTCCTACCAGCTGTGAAGGGGCATCAAGTCCTCGTCTGTTCGGACAACATGACGGTGGTGGCCTTTATAAATTGCCAAGGTGGTCTCAGGTCACGCTCCCTCTACAGGATGTCGAGATGCCTCCTTCTATGGGCCAGGAAGACTGAACCAAGGAGCAAACATTCTGTCCCGGGGAAATAAATCTCCATGGAGATTCACTTCCCCGGGACAGCATGCAGGAGAATGGAGACTACACCCTCAAGTGGTTCAGAAGATTTGGTCGGTCCTGGTCGGGCAGAGGTGGACCTCTTCACCTCAAAAGACAACTCTCATTGCCCAACCTATTTCTTAAAGAACGAGGACGCCTTGGCCCATGAGTGAGCCGTTCTGCTTCCCTCCATTGCCCGCTCCCTCAGTCACAGGGAAGTGAGTCTGAAAGTCAGATGCTTTGTCCTCCAGGTGCCCACTCTGGCGGAATCAGAGTTGGTTCCCCGGTTATTAAGCTGTTTTTCCAGCACCCTTTTGGCTATCCCGCTGAGGAAGGACCTCCCTCCCCAAGCGACGACACGATTCGGGCATCCCCCGGCCTGAGAATGTGGAGCCTAAATGTTTGGCCCCTCGACGGGAGTCTTTACAGCTCACCGCGAGGGTAACTAAGACCATTTTGGAAGCTAAAGCTACGTCTACGAGATGCCTCAACGCCCTTAAGTGGTCTGTGTTTTCTGACTGGTGTGCAGTCCAGAATGAAGACCTATCCTCGTGTGACATTTAATCCATTTTAATCTTTCTGCAAGAGCTGCTGGATAAGAGGTGTTGACCTTTCTTACTCATAATATATGTGGCAGCCATCATGGTGAATCACACTCTCGTGGCTGGCCAGTCAGTCCTGAGGGGAGCTTGGAGATTGAAATGGTCCTCGGGGCTCTTTAAGGGCCCCCTTTGAGCCACTTCAGTCAGCCGACTTACAGCCTCTGTTGCTTAAAACAGCCCTCCTTTTGGCTTTTGGGGTAAGTGAGTGGGCACTTATTCAACCGTGCTAAGTTATCACTAGAATCCTGCCTGATTAGCGCGCTGCCATGTCCAGCATCCAGTATGTATTCGTAGAAACCACCTAAAGGGCTGCCATTAAAAGCGAGACATCCTATCTGGATATAAATGCTAGCCCTGGCTTTCACCTGAGTGACTTACGTGTCCTATTGGAGTTATGGCCCACTCCACCATAGTAATGGCCTCTCCTGGGTTGGATCCAGTGGTTTCATTGGTGATATCTGTGCAGCAGCCGCTGTTTCGCCATCTTACCTTCACGTAATTTTTATAACCTTGACGTCTCTGTCCTTCAGGTCATGATCGGTCCCCCACTCTCCCTGAGTCCCTTGTGTGGAGAAGGTCTTAGGGCACTTCCACTAGCATGTTTGTGCGCACACCGCTGGGTTGATGACCACGTTCGGTACGTTTGGCTATGTGAAAGCTGTCATGCTAACGTGGATCCGCACCGGGGTACCGAACCCGAGACTACCTGAAGGAGGTGGTCTGAGTTCAATTGCGCTCGAACAGTGGTGCACTGGTTTCTCCATAAGATGCTGACCGCAACCGGACGCAGTGGCACACTTGTTAAGGAGTAAAGTAACCTGTGCATGTGTTTTAGCCGATTACAATGTATTTTCTTCAATGAAACACATATAAGTGATGATAGTGTTGATGATTTACCTTGGATTCGAGTGTGAGTGAGCCTGCAGTGTATTCGCTTGTAGCAAGTGCAATCAGAGTGGCAAATGAATGGTAATCCGCTGTCTCCTCAAAATAGCCGTCTACATGCACCGCACATACAGTATACCCATAAGTCGCTTACTCTGGTGTGCATAATAGCACCAAATTAATTAAAAACACAATACATTGACCCACGTTCTGTCTTACACATTCGTGATGCCGTAAGATGATCGCAAATGCACCGGGGTTAGATAGAATTAAAGGCACAATATATAAGATTTTTTTATTAAAATATCCAAAAACCACTAGAACAGTGCTATATATTTTGCTGACTATTTTGTACTTACATTATCCCAAATGTTTCGTAGAATGTTTAAATCCTGAGAAATAAGCAATTTTAACTAGTGAGACGGACCGTGTCCATAGTATCATTGTTTCGCCTGCCAATGATGTCATAACCCCTCGATTTCTGTTGTTTTGTAGAAAACATGGAAACACAAAAAAAGCTTTAATATGCTATGCATTTTATTAAACGGGTGACGACCGCACAGAGTAGCATAACAACAGAACTTTCAAATGTATCTAGTATGATTTTTTTCTCCACATACGCACGACCAGAAGGAGCGGAAGCTTCGACTGTTGCATAATAAAAGCTCCGCTGCTTTCGAGGCGTGTGTCACGCTCGTTCAGCGTCCTCGTTTCGCTTCGATGGCTTTCAGCTTCACCCTGCTTCATTCTACTATGTTATTAAATCATTAGCTTGTCCATGAACATGATTTCTGCCCGAGCCCCATCGGATTGCAGCGGCTGTGGGGATGAAGACGACAGCTCCCATGATTCCACACTCAGTCACAAACTATGCCTTTGTCTATTTGTTTAATTTGAATACGCGCCCTCTAGCAGCGAAAAATTACATATTGTGCCTTTAAAAAGTGTGAAACCAGAACCAATGCTGCGCGGGGGTGCAGGAACAATCGCCTCGGGTTCGAACCATAGCAAACAGCCCATGTGAAAGCCACGCTTAGTTTATCAGACCCCTGACCTCAGGACCTAAAGTCTCATTATTAGCCAATGCCTCATTATGAGCTCATGCAGCACTCCGGGGCTGGCTCACAGAGCAGCTTTCGTCTGCGTTGATTTTATAGCATTACGCTTATTGGATACCTTCCCCATAGTGTTTTCATGGAGACGTAATCGACGGTTTTCGAAGGGGAACGCGCCAGTAACTAACGTCCTCATTTCCCTGAGATAACAGAATGAGCATATGCGTAGCCTTGCCATTCCATAAGGCTTCAGTATAATTTCAGAGTAAATCGGAGTTTCCACATGGTTTTGACGCATTACTCGTTCCCGTTTCTCAGGGAAAAAGGTTACGCTCAACGCTTAGAAAAACAAACCATAATTTGCAAAACCTAGTGCGTCTATAATGGATAAACCTTTTACGGCGAGTACCCAAAAATGGGAAAAACATGAAAAAAAATTACATGAACAATTGTCATACTTGTTATCAGGTCTCCAGCTTGATTTCTCATTTTGACTTGCATGATCTGCTGTCTCTCTCATATACATGATGGTGTTTTCACTCTGAATCTTTCTGTTTTCGGTGTTTCTCTGTAAGTTTCTAAACTCAAACTGCTCCTCACTGGTCCACCACTCAAGAGCAGGTTCAGGATACCGGCCTTCAGATTCACACTGTACTGAAGCCCTCCTGATGATCACACCCATCTACAGTATCACTGAGGACGTCCTACCCTTACGACCACATCAACAACATTCCGTAGGTACTAAACTCATTAAACCGCAACTAACATCAAATGCATCATCCTAAAGCTATACATGTTACTTTGTGTTGGTTTACTCACCTTCAACACTGACATTAACAGTGGCATCATCAGACCGGGATTTGGACTGAATGAAACATTTATAAAGTCCTTCATCAGAGACTCGGACTGATGAGAGTTTGAGTGATGTGTTTCCTCTCTGTAGTTCTTGATGGCGGACGACTAGAGATTGCCCGCCAATCCTCGTAAGGAATGTATCGATTCATTTTTCCCAATGTTCAGGCCAAAACCTTTCTATTACCAGAAACATTACTGCAGTGCATTTGCAGTGCATTCATGCAGGAGGAAAATCAGTGCAACAATGTATTTACCATGTCTAAGAGGCTAAACAAGGCGAAAGACATTCACCATCTGTATGCATGAGTTATCCTGCTATAGCTAAGCGTGCGCAGTATAGAATACGCTAGATCTTTAGTTAATAAGGTGACAAGTACAATAAGCAATATTGCTTATATATTTCCAAGCACAGCCTGCATATAATTGAAAAATGCAGGACTACATGAGAGAGGATGTTCAGACACATTGTGCAGTTGCGATTGTGTTGCAATTGGTACAAATTGTAATTTTCTGTCATTATTTATTCTTCTGTATGTTGCACAGAAGAGTAATTGTTATTGAACAACTGGACAAAAAGGACTAAATATATAAATAAAGGGACTAAATAAAAGGACTGAAAAAGTAAATAAATAAAAGGACTAAATAAATACATAAGTGAACAAATAAATAAAACGACAAACTAAATAAAGACTAAATAAGTAAATAAATAAATAAATGACTACATAACTAACTAACTAAATAAAATATGAAATAAAAGGACTAAATAATTGAATGAATCAATAAATAAAATGACTAAATAATTAAATAAATGAAATGACAAAAAAAAATTAACAAAAAGACTACATAAATAGATAAGTAAATACAAGGACTGAATAAATATATAAATAAAACAACTAAACAAATAAAATAACTATATAAAAACATGTACATAGACAATCAACAGATTTTAAGTGGTATTAAGTGGTATAAAGCCATATAATAGGGAGTATAAAACAAGTAATTGTAAGGTAGTTTATAATATTACACCAGTAATATTAATAAACACCAGTAATGTCAAAGCAGCATTGGTCCAACATGTGTAATTAAATGTTATGTGATACTTTTAAATTCTGGATGTGAATAAAGGCTAAAGGTTATCTTTATCATGGAATGTCTTAATGTTTCTCACACAAGTCATATGGACTATTTATATGGTGCAACAAGTTGTTTAATTTTTGTCATTTTTGGAAGTTGACAGCCTCTAGTCCCTATGAACTACTGTAAGGCAAGATTTGCGTAATGAATCTTTGGAAATTTCTAATTTTTGGTCCATGGAAAACACGAGGGAGAGAAAATAACAACAGAATCGTCATTTCTGGGTGAACTATCACTTTTAGTTTGTTTACCAAAGCAGCAAACAGACACCATGCAGGGCAGGATGCGCAGTTACAAATTATCTTCACAATGGTTTGGCAGAAGTATTTTTGTCACTGTCAGGAGAGTTTAAATCGTCCCTTATAGGGCTTAAAAGATTTTGCATGCACGTGCGTGTGAGTGTTGCATCAGGGTTGCGTGGACATTTAATGTGGCTGTGCTGCGTAGAGGAAGATGACACAGATGTTGCACTGGGAACCCATGTGACACTAAAGACACCAGACACACTTTCAGTGAAGTGAAACACATGTCTGAGGGTGAGTTCGCCTGAGCAGCTTGAAATTTAAACAGGGGAAGAACATGTTTAAGACAGAAAAGGGAATTTGGAGCTGAAGTAACTATGACAAGTGTTTGTTTTCCATTTATATAACAGATGAACTCATACATTATCTGTCAGAAAACAGAAAGGCATATCTGCATTTTTCCAATAAAGGTCTGTGCACTGATCTTTGGGAAACGTTGGCGTAGTTGGTGTACAGTGGCATTCTTAAAGAAATAGTTCACCCAATCAAATGACAATTTACTCACCCTCAGGCCATCCAAGATACAGATGAGTTTATTTTGTCATCAAAACCTTTGGAAATTTCAGCTTCATCACTTGCTCACCAATGGATCCTCTGCAGTGAATGGGTGCCGTCAGAATGAGAGTTCAAACAACAATTTTCCTACAAAATTGCCATATTTACTCACTCTCAGGTCATTCCTCTATTACCGTTGACTGGAAAAATATTGTAATCAGTATTTCTTTTCACCCAAAATTAAAATACTGTCCGTTTTTACATTATGTTGTTCAAAACCTGTATCCTTTGAATAGGTTAGCTTCGTCTGCACACCCAAAACTGCTGTGTCCATCTATCCGAATCTACTTTCATTTTCACTCTGTCTAGCTGATGAACCTTTCCAAAAAGTAAAAAGGATTTTTGGCTCCGTGGCGGCCGCCCGTCAACTTTTAATCAGGGATATTGAAAAGGAGTGTGTGAACGGGCCTTTTTAAGCCGGGGCTAATCAGACACGCCTCCGTGAACTGGACCGAAGCCAGGCCTGTGTGAAGACCTCGCTCTGTCTCTGCCTTTGTTTCTTTCCCTTCTACTTTCTCTCTCCCGTCTGATTTCATTTCAGAGAGGCAGATTATCTGAAATGAGGCATTCTATCTGGAAAAGAGCACTCAGGATAAGCCCTTACTGAAGATGCTTCTGTTTGAAAAGGATCGATGCCGATTGTCTCTCCCTCCTGTGCATCTAAGTCCTGGATTTCTGCTTTAAGGTGCTCTTGAGAAAGAAATACAAAGAATTCACTCCTTTTTGGTAAATAGACAAATCCCTAATTCTAATAAATGGAGCTGTAGACAACAGGTTCTGCTCTGCCGCCAAATCTTCTTAAAACACATCGGTTTTATTTATGTGTGTCTATTTAGCATGCTGCTCTCCACCTCTATTCTAGTGTCAGCCTCAGACGGTACGCCCACAACCTGTTCATTGACTGTCTGATGCAAATTGCACACAAAAATGGTATGAAACCACTAATTATGATCTGATTGGCTGTTGCTATGCATCTTCATCTTAAAGGTAAAAGGTGTACAGTAATTTTCTTTTCTCCAAATGGAATCACAAAAATAGTGAGTGTTTTCCAATATACAGAAGCCCACCGAGGTCATGCGTATTAATTTATTGTTTTCTCAAGATCACAATTTATTGTATAGCTGTTTGCTGTTACTAGAGCAAGAAATTCACAGCTCACATGTAAAATGTAATAAAAAATGTAAAAATTAATTGAAAATCAATTTTTATTACATTTTACAGGGAAAATGTATGTTTTAGGTGCTCTAACTTGATTTTTTATAACTTTTTTCAACTCGCTTAAATGTTATCACACTATCAAAATAAAGTAATCTACAAGTAATCCACACAACTTGTCTTGTGAAGCAAAAAGTGCATGTTTGTAAGAAACAAATCAATAACTTATTGGATTATGGACACTCATGCTGACGCCACCCATTCACTGCAGAGGATCCATTGGTGAGCTATGGTAAGTAATGTAATGCCAAAGTCTGCCAAATTGGTTCCGATGAAGAAACAAACTCAGTAAAACATTAATGAATCACAAAACGATTAATGAAACAGCAAAAATGTAAAAATTACCATTCCTCAACTATATCATCAATCCATTGTTTTCAGCAAAACTGTCATAATTAATAAACTGTTTGTTTATAACCATAAAAGCTGTGACAACTTGTCCTGGCCTGACACATACTGTACAAAACATAAGAACACAATTCAACCTTTTAGTTCAAACCTTCCTTTATACTAGATTTCACTTTTGTTTAAATGTATATCATTCTGGTTATTGTGTCTAACCAACAGCTAAAGCAGAAAGTTTGTCTGGGAAGATAGAATTCACAAAAATTATATAAGATCTAGCCCTGGACTCCCTATATCTATTTTTAATTTGATACATTTGACAAAATACTTTTTTCTCAGTAATGTAATTTTCCATCAAGTTATAACCCACCCATTAGAAAAACCTCTCTGATACCATATAAACAATATCATTTGCACCACAGACACACATACGCACCTTCAATGTTCTAAATCAGCCCACTTTTATTTACAGATTACCAAGATTCAAAGGGTTGGAGAGGTGTACAACTGATATGTAATTATATTCTGGTGTAATATCTCTCCCACTCTCCTTGTCTGGTGTGTGATTACATTAGCAGAAAGCTGCAGTGCTGTTCTGCTCTGCCTGCTGTGGTGTTGAGTTTGTTACCTTCAACATGTGCTTGTTCCAGTGTGTGTACTCGTTCATGGCGCGTCTAGACCACTAGTCTAAATTAAAACGATAACAACAACTCATTTAGCAGTAATTAAGATAGATTGTACAGTATACCATTAATGATGATGAAATAATTAACACAATGTAGGAATGAGGAGAAAAAACACCTTACAGGCCAGTCTATGGAAGCAGTGAAATGTCATACTTTTACACTTATAATGATGATGGCATATAATTGGGGTATGGGACATTTTTATATCAAAGTAAAGGAATAACTCACAATACAGCAATATTCAACAAAATAAATGTTTTTATTTTGAATTACTTAGCAGCACCTGTCTTGTCTAGCAACCAAGGGTTATTATGGTTACTAACTCATAAAAAAGCAAAAATACGGGAAATAAAATCAACATATATATATATATATATATAGAGATTATATAGTATGTATATATATATATATTCAGTTCAGCTCGTTGGACACGGCATCCTTTCTCATTTTCCTTTTAGTTAATTTAAGCACTTAAATGAAAAAATAAAAAACTAAACTAAACCTGAATAAAAATGAAAATAATTTAAAATGAAATGAAAATAGAATAACACTAATTCACATATGTAACACTATGATATCAATGCATTTCTAGGGAGACATAATTGCATACAATAGTAGATTTAAACCGTCCCCAGTTACGTATTTAACCATGGTTCCCCTAGGGAACGCGACGCGGCCTCGGAAAACGCTAGGGACGCCTTCATCGATATCAAAGCTCTGAGACAATGTGTAATCAATCGAACAAAGAAAAAGATGGTGAGACGTGCCGCGGCGGGTGACGTGCATGACCAGGAAGCTTAAAAGCCGTGAGGTTCGCCGCGCTAGCTTCTTATGATGAAGGCAGCGCTATAGGGAATGCCGTAATGATGTCTTGCGACGCAGCGTCTGCGTTCCCCTCGGGACCCTGGTTTATATACGTAACCTGGGACGTTTTCCCCTTCGGGGGGAGGGGGGGGTGGGGGGGGTGGGGGAATCTCCGAGCTGCTCGGAAAACGCTAGGGGAACGAGATTCCACACTCCGCCATAGACTTGCAAACCCTGGCCTCGTGTGAAGGGCGACGGCTATGGCCAGAGAAACAAAAGAGCCGGATGGCTAAAGTAGCGGGGCTCGCCATCCCAAGGCCACTTCTGGAGGAAGTGCATCTTGACCCCCCAAGGGAGGGGATATCTAGGACTCGATGCGATGAATAGCTCCTGATTCCACCACTTAAGCCTACTCTTTCTCTGGCAGAGGCCTCGGCCTCACACCCGGCAGAGGAACATTTTTAAGCCTATGTGTCTTCCCACTGAATGGCAACCGAGAGGGGCGTGGTAGGCCGCAATTGCCGCTATGAAGACCTCTAGGGTGGAGTGGGTCAAGCCTGCGGATAAACAGGCCTGCGGGAACTCCAGAACTGTACCAAACGGGTAGTTAGCTGGGTCGGGCTGGCGGTCTCTGCAGAAATACAGTTTCCTCATAGAGGAAGCTCTAGATTGGAGGATGGTCTCAACAAACTCAGCTGAGAGACGCTAAGTTATGAGTTTTGCCTCCTCCGTGACCCTTAAGCATGCGAAGCGGTTTCCCCTCGGGCAACCCCTTTTTCTTTTGTGCCCCCCCACTGTAGGGGCCTCATGTAACCCCAAGAGTTATATCAGTTGGACGCAAGCGGCATCGCCCAAGCATTCTGGAACTGCTGACAGTGAGTGGCCTGGCCTTCTCTTACCTCTCGCGACGGAGGTGATATCATCGATCCGAGCGAGGAGACATTACAGTACAGCCTGCATCAGGGTCGACACACCAACCCCGCCCAGATAAGTAGTTCCTTTACGAAAAAGCCCACTTATCTTGGCTTAATTCTTTAACCCCACTCGTTCGTGTTAGCGATAACGCATCTCGATGCGAACCCTCGCCCATCCGGCTCTGACTGAGCTAATATCCACCATCGCTATGTGTGAGTCTGAAATGGGGTGAGAGTGCAAGGCCTAAGGACGAACCAGTATTGGTAGGCTTTTGCCCCCCAAAAACGAACCTCAGGAACTTCCTGTGATGAGGAAGGATGGAGATATGGAAATATGCGTCCTTCAGATCGATCATGACAAACCAGTCCTCGGACCTGATCTGAGACATGACTTGTTTGAGTGTGAGCATTCTGAACTTCAGTCGTATGACTGAGCGGTTCAATAAGCGCAGGTCTAAAATGGGACGCAACCCCCCACCATCTTTCTTCGGAACAATGAAGTACCAGCTGTAATACCTGGACTCTCTGTTGTGAGGAGGGACCTCCTCGATGGCCTCCTTCCTCAAGAGGAGTAACTACTTCTTGTTCTAATACCAGAGCCTGCTCGGGACCCACTAGAGTGGGGGTGACCCCATTGAATTGAGGCGGACGAGAACTGAACTGGATTCCGTAGCCTCTTTCTACAGTACGCAGGACCCATTGAGATACGTTTGGCAGTAGCTTCCACGCTGCTAAATAATCTACTAAGGGAATCAGTCTCTCGAGACTGAACTCTGGTGTGCCCAGAATGGCTAGTTCGGTGCCTTGAAGCGTCTGCACGCCGACAGGGGACGCCGAACTAGCTTCTCTGGGGACCTCCGCAGAGGCCGCGAGCCTCTCAGTGCCGCTACGTTGCCGGGCAGTAACTGACAGATATGCTTGCTGGAGACCGCTGCGCCCTGGAACACGGCAGGGTTGGCAGACCGACCTCCTGAGGGCACTGAGGAGAGATGGGCACCGTGTAATGCGGTGTGAACCTCTCTTCCCCAGAGGGGCTTGCCCTCCGAGGTCCTGAGCCACAGCATCAGGACTCTCATAGCTGAAGTCTCCTATCAAAAACGACGGCCCTCAGACCCACGTCATCTGCTAAGAAGACTAAACCAGAGCTTGCTCGGGGCAGGACCCAATGAAGCACACATGGCAGGGGCTCCCACACCGCCAGGTGACCTCCTAATTGAACCAGTCTCCCGAGACTGGCCTCTGGTGCACTTAGAGCAGCTAGTTCGGTGCCCTGAAGCGGCACACTGGCAGGGGACGGCCAAACTAGCTGCTCTGGAGACCTCCGTAGAGATAGCAATCCTCTTAGTACCGTTACGTTTCCGGGCGGTAACTGAGAGAGCGCTTGCCGGAGACCGCTGCGCCCTGGAACATCGGCAGGGTTGGCAGAACGATCTCCCAAGGGCACTGGGGGGAGATGTGCACCGTGTAATGCGGTGTGACCCTCTCTTCCCCAGAGGGGCCTGCCCTCCAAGGTCCTGACCCACAGCATCAGGACTCTCATAGCTGAAACCGCCTATTGAAAACGACGGCCCTCAAACCCACGTCGTCTGCTAGGAATACTAAACCACCGCGGCAGGAAACCCATCTGAGATACCTCCGGACAGTTAGCGAGCCCTCTTAGTATGGCTTTTTTTCCGGGCGGTAACTGATAGAAGCGCTCGCCGGAGACCGCTGCGCCTTGGAACACCGGCAGGGTTGGCAGACTGATCTCATGAGGGCACTGAGGAGAGATGGGCACTGTGTGATGCGGTGTACACCGCTCTTCCCCAGAGGGGGCTGGCCCTCAGAAGTCCTGGGCCTTAGGTGTCAAGACGTCTAGACGAAGACTATCCAGCTAGAATGACGGTCTACTGTTTAGAAGCCGTCGGCCTGGGAGTGCCACTCTGACTCTAGACTCTGCGGAGTACGAGAAGTGAGGCCCCCAGAATGAGGGGCTGGAACACGGTGGGTTGGGACTGCTCCGCCCAGCAGCCCCTGCAAACCGCCTCAACCTCCTCAAAGGAAGAGAGGTTAACGCGTGCTCTCACTCGAGAAATTTATATCCCCAGAGCCCCTGTATATCTAACTTCTCATAGTCAGATAAATACTTAATTTTCCTCAGAATTAAATGCAATCAAACAACCAGAAGAGTAAATACGGTCTAGTGTAGTCAGATTCACATCAAAAACTGAAATGATGTAATATATGCGCTGCGCGCGAGCCATTCAGTCACATGATCAACATCAATCTCCTTGACAAACAAACGAGCTCTAAATCTAGCGAACACGGGTGGAGATAGGAAGAGCCGTCTCCAACCGTCTGCTAGATCATGAGCGATCTCCGCGTTCTCAGTCGCCGCCGTGCCTCAGCAGCAGCGGGACCGCAATCGCAAGATCACAGGCACGGACACACTCCTCGGAGCGTGCCCCTGCGAGAGCGGAGTGTTTAATAGCGGGGAGGGACAAAAAAACACAATCCGCACCGGCTGCGCGAGCTCCGCTCCTTATTAATGCTGCTCATTATAATATAAGGCATAATATTGTTTGCTTGTGTAACTGATGTTTGTGCAACTGGCGAGCTCTTTGACGCCCTCCGTATCAATCTCCTTGGAGAAAGACAGGTGGAGCGTCGCGCCCTCTCCCCGGGGGGGAAGTACCGCAGCGCGGGCTTCCGAACCCCGAGAGCGGGCGCCGGATCTGGTGATTAGCAGATCCATACGCGAAACCCACGAGCACAGCCGCTGCTCCGCCTCGGCGAAGCGGGGCCGGCACCGCGAGGAACGCTAGTGAAAGCTCCCTCCTCAAAGAGAGCCCTCTGAGAGCTAAGCAAGGCAGTAACAACTATGCTTCGCTCGCAAGCAAACCACGCACAGGCTGTGTGTGTCCCCACTCGTGATATAACATTATCTTTGGGCAGGGAGGAACACACAACCTACAACGTGGCCTGCTCTCGCCCTTGAAATGCTTTGTCCTTGCATGAGCTTAGACATAGCTGGAGCTTATAGACTTTGGACAGACAACAATAAATAGGACTCACAGAACATAAATCGTGACCGACACACACAAAGAGCTTCGCTGAATGACAGAAAGCTAGCGCCGCCGGCACCTCACGTGCTTTTAAAGCTTCCTGTTCATTACGTCACCCGCCGTGACGTCTCGCCCATCTATTGGACTGATTTCACATGTTATTCAGAGCTGGTCACAGAAGGCGTTCCCCTAGCTTTTTCCGACGCAGCTCGAGTTCCCGAAAGGGAACGGGTACACATTAATATACATTTTCATTAAGGTTTATTCGAACACACCTTTGATATTAGAGTCAATAGAGCTGATTAACCCATATTACGTTTAATTGTGGAATGTAAATTAATTGTGTCATCAATGATATATATAATATTATCTATGATATATATATATATATGTTTTTTCTTTGGAAATTCTGATGGGATTAGCTTAATTTAAAAGTCACAAAATGCAAATAGATACAAATGGTCACACTACAATTGAATTCTACATTAATGCAGCAAATCACAATATCGCTGGGCGACTGAATTTATTTCCTGTTCTGAACTTGACTTGATGAACATTGCCATATCACTGGAATTTGATCCATAACATCAGAACAAATGTATGAAGTCCTATCTTCAAATACACATACATGGAAGAGTAAACAAGCACTGCCATTTCTTGCTTAAATTAGATCTCCCCTTTAGATTCTGAACTTTGCCATCTGACATTTGAGGTCATATTTGTGTGGATAAACCTCGTCACTGTATAAGGATTCAGATGTCTGGTGGTACAGTTCGTGTTGAATGTTTGGATCAGTATTGCTAATACAGACATACCAACCCATACTGCCTCTTACACTGAGCTCTTTATAAAAGTGAAGGCTGCACTGCTTTGATCTGATGTTCAGTGAGGAAGAGATAAGGCAGACCATCCAGACACCAGACCTTGATCTCAGACTTATGGGGAGCAGATTGTGCCTTAGCAACTGTAAACATTTTAGAAACATACACTATTGCAATTACAGTGTTTATTCACTGAAAGCTGAAAAAGTTAAATAAAGTGAACTATAATTTTCACATTCTTATAATCCTCATTTTCTGATTTCTGGCTCATCACCTCTTAAAATACTGCCAGTGATACTTTTGAGCTGTTAAACAGTAACCGAGGAAATGGCACATCCATTTTCTCAAGATCAGGTCGAGGAAGTAGATTTTGAGTGGATTGCCTTTTAACAGATTTAACTTTTCTTCCTTTTTTGTTTGGAAATTGCTGCCTTTCGAGGCCTGACTGCTGAAAGGCAGATGCAAATTTAAAGGAATAATTCATCCAAAAACGACAACCCCCGACAGAGTTTGTTTCATCGTTAGAACAGATTTAGAGAAATTTAGCATTACATCACTTGCTCGCCAATAGATCCTCTACAGTGAATGGGTGCCATCAGAATGAGAGTCCAAACAGCTGATAAAAAAACATCACAATAATACACAAGTAATCTACACCACTCCAGTCCATCAGTGAATGTCTTGTGAAGTGAAAAGCTGCGTGTTTCCATTCAAACCAATTCTTCTGACAAAAATATAGGTCCTTTTTCCATATTGCTGTTGTTTTCTCCAGCTGTCTCAGTTGTCTCATCTGAATCAGGAGAGAAATATGCACAGATCAAGCACTGTTTACAGTGCTTATAGTCCATGACAGTTCTAAACAATTATGTTGGTGCATTTTGATGTTAGAGGACAACAGGAGATGGAATTTTTCACTGGAGGAAACATTATTATGGATTATTTGAGCAGAAGCACACTTTAAATGGAACAACACCTAATATGATGCTTTTTTTTTTTTTTTTTTTTTTTTACAAACAACAAAAACCTGATGTGTGTGGCTTACCTATGATTAGTTGTATCAGCCGTTCTGATGGCACCCATTTACTGCAGAGGATCTATTGGTGAGCAAATGATGTAATGCAAATTTCTCCAAATCTGTTCCGATATCGGAACATACTCTTGGATTCATCTTAGATGGCCTGAGGAATACAAAGAAACTGAATATGGAAACACAGCAAGGTCTAAATCAGCATGCATATAGTAGCACATTAATGCATTTATATACTTTGTGATGCTTAAATTGCAAGACCATTAAATCATAATCATATACATTTACAGACCCCAACTGAACATGTGCAACCTCTAACATCTACAAATGATAACTCAAGTAGTCTTAATTATATCCATTCTCATTAAAATAGTCTAAATTCCTTCATTACTGTCTGAATCCGTTGGCAGCATAAAACAATACATTATGTATTAGAAGCTTTCTGAGATAAATAGCTTTGGATAGACATATAACTGCATTATTAAAGCTCCAGTGGGAAAGATGTGACACTTCCAGAACTGCAGCAACAAATCCAGAGAGGTGCATTAAGAATGCATGTGCGAGTATTAAGAATGTAAAAGTGCATTAAGTATGTTTATGTTTCAAATCGATAACAACATCCAAGTTTCACTTGTGCGACCACGAGAGGTTGTGTTTATCTCACTTACACCCTACTGTATTTACTCCAATGACACTCGTCCCTTGGTACTGTTTTTAAAAGGTCATGTAACAACTGTAGCGAAATGTTCACAAATGCGTTGGCTTAAGGATGTCTATTTTCAGTTCTGCAGATAGTCAACAGATAAAATCTCTGAGTCAGCAAAGTGCTACAAAGTAGAAAATCTTGTCAAATCTAAATGTAAAACTTGCTTCTCACTTAGGGGACCATAGAGTGTGTTTTTCTATTGCATGACTGGTGCTTCACATCCCGCTAACAACGTCAGAGATAAAATTAAACCTCAATATAAGATGTTGGGATAGAATTAATACATTGGAATGTATGGCAAGAATGTAAATTCTGCAGCTTATTTATATATAATATATAATATATATAATATAATATATAATATACAGTGGGTACGGAAAGTAGTCAGACCCCCTTAAATTTTTCACTCTATTATATTGCAGCCATTTGCTAAAATCATTTAATTTATTTTTTTTTTCCTCATTAATGTACACACCAGCACCCCATATTGACAGAAAAACACAGAAGTTTTGAAATTTTTGCAGGTTTATTAAAAAAGAAAAACTTAAATATTACATGGTCCTAAGTATTCAGACCCTTGCTGTGACACTCATATATTTAACTCAGGTGCTATCCATTTCTTCTGATCATCCTTGAGATGGTTCTACTCCTTCATTTAAGTCCAGCTGTGTTTGATTACACTGATTGGACTTGATTAGGAAAGCCAAACACCTATCTATATAAGACCTTACAGCTCACAGTACATGTCAGAACAAATGAGAATCATGAGGTCAAAGGAACTGCCTGAAGAGCTTAGAGACAGAATTGTGGCAAGGCACAGTTCTGGCCAAGGTTACAAAAAAAATTTCGCTGCACTTAAGGTTCCTAAGAGCGCAGTAGCCTCCATAATCCTTAAATGAAAGACATTTGGGACGACCAGAACCCTACCTAGAGCTGGCCGTCCGGCCAAACTTAGCTATCGGGAGAGAAGAGCCTTGGTGAGAGAAGTAAAGAATAACCCAAAGATCACTGTAGCTGAGCTCCAGAGATGCAGTCGGAAGATTGGAGAAAGTTGTAGAAAGTCAACCATCACTGCAGCCCTCCACCAGTCGGGCTTTATGACAGAGTGGCCCGACGGAAGCCTCCCCTCAGTGCAAGACACATGAAAAAACACCCGAAGGACTCCAAGATGGTGACAAATAAGATTCTCTAGTCTGATGAGACCAAGATAGAACTTTTTTTGGCCTTAATTCTAAGTGGTATGTTTGGAGAAAACCAGGCACTGCTCATCATCTGTCTAATACAGTCCCAACAGTGAATCATGGTGGTGGGAGCATCATGCTGTGGGGGTGTTTTTCAGCTGCAGGGACAGGAGGATTGGTTGCAATCGAGGGAAAGATGAATCGGCCAAGTACAGGGATATCCTGGAAAAAAACCTTCTCCAGAGTGCTCAGGACATCAGACTAGGCCGAAGGTTTACCTTCCAACAAGACAATGACCCTAAGCAGACAGCTAAAATAACGAAGGAGTGTTTTCACAACAACTCTGTGACTGTTCTTGATGGCCCAGCCAGAGCCCTGACTTAAACCAATTGAGCATCTCTGGAGAGACCTAAAAAATGGCTGTCCACCAACATTTACATCCAACCTGACAGAACTGGAGAGGAACTGCAAGGAGGAATGGCAGAGGATCCCAAATCCAGGTGTGAAATACTTGTTGCATCTTTCCCAAAAAGACTATTGGCTGTATTAGATCAAAAGGGTGCTTTTAGTAAATATTGAGCAAAGGGTCTGAATACTTAGGAGCATGTGAATATTTCAGTTTTCTTTTTTAATAAATCTTCAAAAATGTCAACAATGCTGTGTTTTTCTGTCAATATGGGGTGCTTTGTGTACATTAATGAGAAAAAAAAATTTACTTTTTGATTTTAGCAAATGGCTGCAATATACAAAGAGTGAAAAATTTAAGGGGGTCTGAATACGTTCCGTACCCACTGTATTATATATATAGGATATTATATATTATATAATAATGACATGATACTTTACAATAAGGTCCCATGGGTTAAAATAATTGAAAATTAGCTGAAAATGTTTCTTCAGGCTTCTCAGATTTGTTTAAATTTAGCATTACATTACTTGCTCAAAAATGGATCCTCTGCAGTGAATGGGTCCAGTCAGAATGAGAGTTTAAACAGCTGATAAAAAAACATCACAATAATACACAAGTAATTCACGTGACTCCAGTTCATCAATTACATCTTGTGAAACGAAAAGGCTTGCTTTTGCATTGTGATGTTTTTATCAACTGTTCGGACTCTCATTCTGAAGGCACCCATTAACTGCAGAGGATCTATTGGTAAGCAAGTGATGCAATTCTACATTTCTCCAAATCTACATCCCATTTTTGAATGAGTAAAATTTCAGTAAATTTTCATTTTTGGTTGAGCTATTCCTTTGATATTAGGACCTAATAGTCTATAATGCCACTACTGAACAAACAATGAACAAATTAATTTGTCAGCTGTCAGTTCATTTTTAGGCTAATGCATTAACTAATTTTAAACATATGAGCCCCTATTGGTTAAGTGAGTGCTGCCCATAAACCATATGAAATGTAATGCTGTAAATATGCAATATGAGAATAAGATTTTCCACAAACATGCAAGGAAAAAATCACTAAATAATTAAAAAGTTTCCACAATTGACATGCATGAAAAATTGCAAGTCATTTTGTAAAGCTACTTTCAAACTTTTTGCCCTCCCAAGCACAAACGTGAAACTCTTTATTAAGTGAGGAAAGTAATGCCCATACAATGCCTTCGACCGCATCTTTAGAGAAAATGACTCTCTTTCAGCAATTCCCGTTGCTGATCTGTCATTCCTCAATGGTTTATTTGAAAAGCAACGCTCAAGCACAGCAGGGGTCCAGTGCCATTGAGAGATGAATGGAAGGTTGAGTAACCCCCAAAGCTGCAATTTCCCTAAACACTAACTGGTCTTTTTCCCTTTAACCTCACTGTGACCCTTCATAGAAAGCGTGAACCATCTTATGCGCGCCTGCAACACACCGCAACACCAGCAGGCTCTAATCAAACTTTAATAACCACCATTGATAACCGGTTGCTTGACTGTTCCAGAAACGTCCAGCTGGGTTGTCCTCTGGTGACTTTCGTCTAGCAAACCCCAAAATGAGGCTTTATCCTGGTGTGAGAAAAAAAATCCTTTGGAATAACACTTTTGTTCCAAGACAGCTCTTCATCTGGCTGTGAAAAATATTTCATCGCTTGAAATGGTGGCAATATGGTGTTGACTTTGACGGTGTGTTTTACAATTCCATAGCAGAACACTGAATGATACTCCCACTGCTTCTTTCTCAGTCTCCAAGTTGCTCTTTGGCCCTGTGTGCCGAAAGTAAGAGTCTCTACAGAGGTGTTCTGATTTCAGAACAGCGTGCCCTGGCTAGCCCTCCTGTCACATCAAATCTCTTCCTGAGCTTGGTGGATGTGCTTGGAGAGAGATGGGTAAATATTGGACCTATAGGCTTGGATTAAGCTGGCCAGATAGACCATCACATTACAGATGGTAGGTTTAGGTTGCGAGATTTACCCAAAGCTCACGTCAGAATGTGTTCTGGGTAATGGTACAGTTGCAGTGAGTCGAGAAAATGCTTCAGCCAAAACTTAAAGATTGTGTTGTATATGGCTTTCACATTTGTTCTGACTAATTTTACTTTTTTTTTTGGTCATTGCATTATTTTGGGAGGTTCACAGAAATAAATAGCACATAGTAAATAAACGGCAATGAATATATAAGTTTGGGACCGGTAAGATTATTTTTTTTTATATGTTTTTGAAATAAGTTTCTTATGCATCTTAAGGTTGCATTTATTTGATACAATATACAGTAAAAACAGTAATATGGTGAAATAGCATTATATTTAAAATTACTGTTTTCGATTCGAATATATTTTATTACTGCGATGCGAAGCTGAATTTTCATCATCATTACTCCAGTCTTCAGTGTCACATGATCCTTCAGAAATCATTCTAACCTACTGATTTGCTGCTTTGATGGATAGAACGTTCAAAAGAACAGTATTTATTTATTTATTTAACAAGTGTTAAATATTTACTGGTTACTTTTGATAAATTTAATGTGTCCTTGCTGATTAAAAGTATTAATATCTTTAAAAAAAAATGGTATAGTGTATAAAAGCAGTAAATAGTAATTAAAGGAACACACCACTATTTTTGAAAATAGGCTAATTTTCCAACTCCCCTAGAGTTAAGCAGTTGAGTTTTACCGTTTTCTAATCCCTTCAGCCGATCTCCGGTTTTGGCGGTAGCACTTTTAGCTGCAGCTTTGCATAGATAATTGAATCTGATTAGACCGTTAGCATCTCGCTCAAAAATGACCAAAGAGTTTCGATAAAACTTGACTCTTCTGTAGTTACATCGTGTACTAAGACCGACGGAAAATGAAAAGTTGTGATTTTCTAGGCCGATATGGATAGTAACTAGTAGATAGTAGATTCAATGATCTATGCTAAGCTGCAGACCCGGAGATCGGCTGAATGGATTCGAAAATAGTAAAACTCAACTGTTTAACTCTAGGGGAGTTGGAAAATGAGCCTATTTTCAAAAATAGTGGCGTGTTCTTTTAAACATACAGGGCGACGCCAATTATAACTTAATGATCAACTTACATGGTCATTATAAGGTATTTCAAACACAAAATATATTTATATAAAAATATTTGTGTATTAGAATATCAGATATTTCACAAGTTTATCAATATTTTAATAAAAAAAAGATAATTGGTAATACTAAATCAGGAGACAAATTGTGAAATCACACATTATAAGCTTAATGCGCTGCCTTGGTAAGATTAAAAAAAGTGCAACATTCTAAAATAGCATTCAGCAAAAGCATGATTAAAATATTTTAAAATCACATTGTTAAAAGATTAAAGATTAATTAAATGTTAATATTTAAAACAAAATCCAATGAGAAATGACACATTCCCTGATAATTCTATGTTTTTCAGGAGTGTGGCAACCCTATATTTATGTGCTATATCATAATTTTCCCCTTCGTTCTACATCCATTTCTCATTCTTTCTTACTTTCCCTGTCCATCTCTCTCCCTCCTTCCCCAATTTCTCTCTCCATTACGCCCACAAACAGCAGCTGAAAAGGTCTGGCACTTGTTCAGAATCCCAATGATCACCCTTCCCAAAAATGTCAATGGATGGAAATAAGGCAACATCACCAGACTGAGGATTGAAGCGTGGCATTATGGGCGAGCGAAAAGCTTCGGCTGTGTGTGGAGAGAGGGGGAGTGGTCCTCTCGCCACCCCTGCCCAGTTAGATGCCTGGTGAAGGGTATAAATCAGCACTTAAAAGCAAGGCGCCTCCGGCTGATTGGTGTATAATTGAGTGTCTTTTCCGGACATTTCTCAAGGCTCTGGCTCTGATCATTTTAATTTTACGGTGTGACTCCAGGGTTCTGGGCTAATCAGAAGAATCTGTGCCCTGTGAGATTTGCACACTAGAGCCAGTGTGGCTGAATGGTGTTTAATATAAGAGAGTTGGTTTATAAAGTCAAAAAGGGAAATAAAATTATGCTGCAGAGAATTAAATTCATATCTGGAGTACTCGCCTACTAATATGCACCCGCAACTTTGGATTTTCATGGGCGACTGGAAAAGTTACAGGTCTAAAAAAAGAGTGTGATACAGTTTGACAGTACTTTTAAAGGCCCAGTAGAATTTAGTTTTTGATATTATGTTTTATCAGACAGCAATATGTTAAGAGTGACGGGATTCTCTTTTTGGAATAATTTATATTTCTGTGACACACAGTATTGGCTGAAAACTTATTATCTCAGATACTTATGTGTTTTGTACACATTTGCTGAAACTTTACTCACACCTTCAATACATCCAAAATGGAATAAGTTTGTTTCTAAATGAGAACATATTTGGAGAAATTTAGCATTACATCACTTGCTCACCAATGGATCCTCTGCAGTGAATGGGTGCCGTCAGAATGAGAGTCCAAACAGCTGATAAAAACATCACAATAATCCACAAGTAATCCACATGGTTCCAGTCCAACAATTAACATGTTGTGAAGCGAAAAGCTGTATCAAGTCATTTTAACTTTAAATTGTCGCTTCTGGACAAAATACTAGTCCATAATCCATCATAACTCATCTTCCAGTGGAAAAGTCAATCCTTTGTTGTCCTTTCACATCAAAACCCACAAACATCCTTGTTTTGGAACATCTTAGGAACTGTATTTGACTGTTTTTGCTAGTAAACAGTGCTTGATCTGTGCACATTTCTCTTCTAATTCAGACAAGATAACTCTTTTTTTTTTTTTACTGCGACAGCAATATTAATGGGTAAAGGAAGCATGATTTTAAAGTAAAAAAAAAAAAGAACATATGGATGGATATTTGTTCATTACTACATGCACTTCACAAGATGTTAACTGATGGACTAGAGTGGTGTAGATTACTTGTGGACTATTGTGATGTTTTATCAGCTGTTTGGACTCTCATTCGTATGGCACCCATTCACTGCAGAGCAAGTGATGTAAAAAAAATAATAAAAAGTAAATTAGATATAGATATATATTATATATATTTATATAATATATATATATATATTATACACACCACTTAATAGTTTTACTTTCCTACTTTCTTTCTGACAAGTAAAAAAAAATGTTCCCCAGATATACTTTCTTGAAAAGTGTACATATTATTTAATGGTTGTTGGCACTGATTGACTGCTATACACTATGGATCTGTCTGGAATACCAGAACTATAGTAATTTTCTTACTTTGACTGCAACATCGGTGCTGAAGAGCGATTGGGTCGGGGTAGATTCCTCTGAAATATCTTTCTGCATCTCTTTGTTTCAACATCACACCATCCATCATTTTCAGGTGCCACCTCTCCTGCCCCTTTCCATCACCTTCATCCTTCCTGTTCCACTGTTTCCATAGTGATGTTTACTTGTGCCCATAATGACTAAGTATCTCTCAAAGAGGCTGCGGGGACTTTCAGGAACCCCTCTAATTTCTCACAGCCCTTTTCTTTTCTTTCTATCACTCATCTCACATTGATGCAAGCTCACGTTTTAAGAACAGTCTGTAGAGAACACCAGATTGGTGGAAAATGCAAAGCGCACATGGTGTCGTAAGAAGGGTGTATAATGTCACCGTGTCCCTTGTGTATGTTAGTCACACAAAACAAAACAGTAAAAACAAACCTGTTTAAGAGTAACAGAATGATCTTTAAAAAATTGCAATTTTTACATTTTTAAAAACCTTGAACCAGGGTTATCCTTAACCAAAACTAAAACTATTAAAAACAAGTTTGTTAAATCAAATGAAGCTGAAATAAACTACAATTATTACAAACATATTATATGTAAAACTAAATGAGAATTAGAAATTTTGCCTTGGCAACTAAATGAAATAAGTTAAAGCACTGTAATGACTACATGTAAATAAATAAAAATATAAACTTAAACTCAAACAAAAACAAAAAAGATTTAAATAAAAATAAAGTAACCTCCAAATAGTAATATATAGATTATATATATTATATATATCTATATATATAGATAATCTATATACAACCCCAATTCCAAAAGTTGGGACACCTGTAAAAAGTTGGAGTAAAAAAGGAATGGAATAATTTCCAAATCTCATAAACTTATATTTTATTCACAATAGAATATAGATAACATGTCAAATGTTGAAAGTGAGACATTTTGTCATGCCAAATATTGGCTCATTTTTGATTTCATGAGAGCTACTCATTCCAAAAAAGTTGGGACAGGTAGTAATAAGAGGCCGGAAAAGTTAAATGTACATATAAGGAACAGCTGGAGTACCAATTTGCAACTTATTAGGTCAATTGGCAACATGATTGGTATAAAAGGAGCCTCTCAGAGTGGCAGTGTCTCTCATAAGTCAAGATGGGCAGAGGATCACCATTCCCCCCATGCCTGCGGCGAAAAAATAGTGGAGCAATATCAGAAAGTCGTTTCTCAGAGAAAAATTGCAAAGAGTTTGAAGTTATCATCTACAGTGCATAATATCATCCAAAGATTCTGAGAATCTGGAACAATCTCTGTGCGTAAGGGTAAAGGCCGGAAAACCATACTGGATGCCAGTGATCTTCGGGCTCTTAGACGGCACTGCATCACATACAGAATGCTACTGTAATGGAAATCACAACATGGGTTTAGGAATACTTCCAGAAAACATTGTCGGTTGAACACAATCCACCGTGCCATTCGCCATTGCCGGCTAAAACTCTATAGGTCAAAAAAGAAGCCATATCTAAACTTGATCCAGAAGCGCAGGTGTTTTCTCTGGGCCAAGGCTTATTTAAAATGGACTGTGGAAAAGTGGAAAATTGTTCTGTGGTCAGACGAATCAAAATGTGACGTTCTTTTTGGAAAACTGGGACGCCATGTCATCCGGGCTAAAGAGGACCAGGACAACCCAAGTTGTTATCAGCACTCAATTCAGAAGCCTGCATCTCTGATGGTATGGGGTTGCATGAGTGCGTGTGGCATGGGCAGCTTACACATCTGGAAAGGCACCATCAATGCTGAAAGGTATATCCAAGTTCTAGAACAACATATGCTCCCATCCAGACGTCGTCTCTTTCAGGGAAGACCTTGCATTTTCCAACAAGACAATGCCAGACCACATACTGCATCACTTACAACATCATGGCTGCGTAGAAGGATCCGGGTACTGAGATGGCCAGCCTGCAGTCCAGATCTTTTACCCATAGAAAATATTTGGCGCATCATAAAGAGGAAGATGCGACAAAGAAGACCTAAGACAGTTGAGCAACTAAAAGCCTGTATTAGACAAGAATGGGACAACATTCCTATTCCTAAACTTGAGCAACTTGTCTCCTCAGTCCCCAGACGTTTGCAGACTGTTATAAAAAGAAGAGGGGATGCCACACAGTGGTAAACATGGCCTTGTCCCAACTTTTGAGATGTGTTGATGCCATGAAATTTAAAATCAACTTATTTTTCCCTTAAAATGATAAATTTTCTCAGTTTAAACATTTGTGTTGTATTCTGAATAAAATATTGAAATTTGAAACTTCCACGTCATTGCATGCTGTTTTTATTCACAATTTGTACAGTGTCCCAACTTTTTTGGAATCGGGTTTGTGTGTATATATATATAAAAGAACTAATAAAAATGACAAATACACTTGACAAAATATACAATTAATTTAAAATGGAAAAGAGAAAATATAAAAGGTAATCCAAAATATTTATAACCATTGCTGGTACAATCAAGGACGATTTTTGGTGAATGTTTTAAATTTTAACCTCTTTCTCAAACAAAGCTACTTTAGAATACTTTAAAAAAGTGCACAGGTTATATGGACTATGTTTATGAATATGTTAGAGGTCGACCGATTGATCGCCCGGCCGATTAATCGGCTCATTTTTGGAATTTTTTAATTAATCGGCATCTGCCGATTGTGCTGCAAATTAGGCCTATTTATAGGCAGGTGCATCTGCGGGCAGCTAAGCGTTGTTGAGGAACTCCCTCTGGCTGCGTGAGACGGAGCAGCTCACGCTCTGCAGGCTGCAGCAGCCGCAGCTTGTTCACACAGCCTCAGCTAATGGCAGGGCAAAACAGACCATTTCGAAAGCGGGATTACGTTTTACCCTACTAGAATTGATGCTGGAAAGTTATCATATTTATAAGTGCAACAAGTCATTTGCATGTGAAAGTAGAAACACGTTCAATTCAGACGAAACTTCTGGGCTGATTATAACGTGCACGTTAACTTTCCTCATGAAATGTGTCTGTGGGTCAGACAATAGACTCCACGATGTCATATATTCGCTCGTGGCCAGTGCACTCTTAAGCAGTTTATGAGCAGCAGGCTGTGTAATATGTGTGTGAACTCTTTTATTTTTGTTATCACTATGGCCATTTGACTTATAGCAGTGTCCAATGTTTGCTATACATTGAGTTATTTGTGGCGGCTCATCACAATATCAAAACTGACCGCCACAAATACATTTTCCAAAAGGCTTATACTTCGTTGAATAAAATGAGCGCTTCACGTTTGAAAATTAAAATGCAGCGCAGGTGTTTTTATATGAATGTATCTTTGAAAAATGACTGTCTTCAGAAAAGCTTTGATGTCATTTTCATTTAGTCTTTCCTAGCGTTTGTGAGCAGCGCTTATTTGATTACAGCCATTACCGGGAAACCGCTATATCTCCGCTCCAACAGCACCTCCTGCTGGCAGAGAATCAATTTGCATTTGCAGTCTGTGGGAAACACTGGTGTCTGTCAGCAAACATAAACAAAAAGTATCCTTCAGAAGTGTTTTGAGAAGTTGCTTAAGTTTTGAGCCATGTATTATTACTCTAAATTAGGCTACTACTACCATTACTATCTTGTACCCTGCAATAATCATTTGCTCAAACTCTTTTATGAGATGAATGGAAAAAAAATAGAAAATCGGCCAAACATAGTGGCCAAAAAAATCGGCATCATATATCGGCCATCGGCTTCCCTGATTTCTAAATATCGGCATCGGCCAGTGAAAAACCCATATCAGTCAACCTCTAGAATAGTAAATATAGGTGCAGATTTTTTTTTTTTAGCTCTTGACACTCCTGTCGCCATTTACTCCATTCCATGGAAAAGTGCACAGCGTGAACATTTTGACTAAACTTCACATTTTGTATTTCCAAAAAAAAAAAACAGGTTTGGATCATCATGAGAGCGAGTCAATGACAAAATGCTAAATTTTGGGTGAACTATCCCTCTAAGAAATACAGGGAAACACAGTTTTCTTGTAAGAAACTTGATGGAACAAGACAGAAAACCGGGACTGGTACAGTTGCTAAAGCAGAAGAAAATAGTTTTTTTTGCCCAGGAAAACAGAGGGGGAGGCTAGCAGAGCTACAGCAAGACCGATCCAGAGAAAGAAGGTGGAGGGGGGAACGAATGCAGAAGAGCACTGAGCCGTGGACTGTGTAGCAGCATGTAGGCACTCGTTACTGATGTGGCAGAAAATATGTGCCGACAGGAAACGAGGATGCCAGCTGTCCCTCGATTGACATCACTGCGCAAGAATGGGCGGCAGCAAAATCATATATGACTCACAGACGATGAATAATAGGCAAGAACCATGACCTTCTGGCCCTGCATTAGGGGCCACATACAGACTCCCAGCCTTCCTAGATGCAAAGACAAAACTGCATATAAACAAAGACACTAAACCACCATGAGAGGCTTGAGGGATTGCATTGACACTCAATAATTAATAGCAATTAAAATGAGTGTCTCTGCATGCAAAAATCACATCTGGAACAGCTGAAAGCAATGCCTCTAGCAAAAAAAGCTTGTTTTTCCCTGCCAGTCATCATGCAAACATCCAAACAACAGCATCGGTGTGTGGGCAACAAACATTATTATGCGGACATTCCATTAGTTTTTCAGAATAAGTGACCTTGCCTTTAGAATCTACTGGTGTAGAACTGAAGGGAAGTGAGAGAAATCTAACACCACTACACAAACATTGTGCAGCTCATATTCACCTATGAATACTGCTTTAACTTAAATGCGTACAAGGGTTGTGCAGTTTGGTTGTTTTGACTCTTCGAGTACGTAACAGCAAAGTCAACCGAATGCTCCAGGATTCAGACAGACAACTTCAGCCATTTTGTTGCAGTGTGAGCACTGCATTTAAAAGTAGTTCAACTTTTGAAAATGAGTTCCCTGCTTTATGTTCCTCAGCTGGGCCTTGCTACCTCTTTTTATGCAAAAATGCAGTGGAATGTCTAAACTTTTTGACTGGGGTGGCCATGTGAGGAACAATAAATAAATAATTAATAGTAACGCCACAAAAAATAAACAAATAATAAAACAGGATGACACCCACATTAATAATCAAATATGTTTTATTTATTTATTAATATTATTAATTTAGTAGATTATTATTGATTGTTATTTATTATTTATGTACTATTGTAATATTTATTATTATTATTATTTTATTAACCCTTTTATGAGCAAGTTTAAAATATTCTAGAGCTGTGTCCGAAACCGCTCCCTATCCCCTATGTAGTGCACCCTATGGGGTGTTGGCCATTTTGTAGTGCTGTCCGAATTCTGAGTGAATGATTTCATTCCCTATATTCGTTCACTACTTTTTACCCACAGTCCTCTCTGATTTTGAGTGAACAACTGATGTACACTCACTAAAGCACTATTTCCCATAATCCAATGCGGAAATGCCTGACAAGCTGGAAGAGAAAGCGGGAGCGAGCGAGTTTGAATAAGAGATGCAGTTTACATCTTTCTTAACATTTATTTCATGCATTATATTAAGATATATCATATAGGCATTAACTCAGTTTATTTATGGCTCTGTGGAATGTTTGATTCTGATTGGTCAGTCGCGACATTCCGAGGTATATTTTCCCTCGAAAACAACCGGTGAAAGCTGATAACACAGGCTCATCCGGGTAACTGAAGTCAGTGCTATACTCTTGCTAGGAACACTTTTTCTTTGTGGAAGCTTTGCGTTTGGTTAGCTAATAAAATATTAAAACTCAATTCAATATTATGTGTACAATTATTCAATTATATCATCCTGGCATCGCAGACTCGCACTCTCATTTCATACAAACGCAGCTGCTTCCATTTTGAGACGACTGTTTTGTACACTGTAATGGATTATAAGATAACTAACAAACTGCTAAGATTTTATAACATTTTATAATCTTTTATCGCCATACTTATTTATGTGGTGAAATGTTGTGTAATAAGTGGTTTGACTGCACCGTATCCCTTAAATGTTCATTTGAACTTGCCGCTTGCTAGCAACTGCTTTCTTCATGGAAGTGTTGCGTTCAAATATTTCAACTAGTGCTGGGCGTTATACCGGTTCATACCGAATACCTCTGTTTATTTTTCTTATGATATGAATTTTTAAAATACCGCAATACCGGTTTTGTTTAAATAATGTTCGGAACGCATTTGAGGGGGTGTCTCTTTTCACTGTTGCACTGTGGCGAGGACACAGCTGTATGTGTTACTAAGCGTGAAAGTTCCGAAACTGAAGCTGTAGAACTAGTAGAACGTGATGACACAGGAGAACTCAGGCGCAGTGTCGTCTCTCTCGGCGTCTGTTCTGTGCAGTGAGCGGCAGAGAAGCATCGCTTTCAGCTGGCCGTACCACAGCCGACTCGTCACTAAATGAGTACAACACAGCGTTTCCAAGCACCTGTTGCTTACTGACTGTTTGGAATTATAAATATGAGCATAGTTCGTCTATTAATATCATGCACTTTTTTTTTTTTTTTTTGTTACTCAGACGCAGGCAGTGCGCTGCATGAGACAAAAACGTAATATAGCCAAAACAACCGCATATCCGCTCTTTAGTGTAGATGCATGTTGGTTTTATCAGACGATGCCGCGATTTATAAATGTGAGTGACTCCTGGTTAACATGTATAAATGGGTCGTGTTTCGTCACTGAGTGGAATATTTCTACAATATTCACTTATGACAGTAAAATAGGGCTTTCCTAGTCAATCTACTGCAGTAGCCTATTTCCTCTCTCAATCAATAGAAAATGTGGTTTACACCCGGTCATGCATGGAAAAAAATAATAAAAAATACCGTCATATACCGTGAAACCGGTATAATTTTGAAAAATACCGTGATATAAATTTTTGGTCATGCTGCCCACCACTAATTTCAACTCAAATCAATATTTTGTGTCTAGTTATTTACTTATGAGGCAAGTAGCTGTGTAATAAGCAGGGTAATGTACAAACCAGAAAACTGGCACGGAGGTATGTATAATTACAATATAAAGTCATTGTGAGTGTTATTGTTATTAATGTTATTTTCTAAAATAAGGTACATGTAATATAAAAGTACATATGTGACAAAGATGTTTCTACGACAGCTCCAGCTCCCTGACGCGCAGTGTATACGTTAGTGTCCAACTTCGTTCACTTAATTTCGTTCACTCCTTACTGATATAGTGCACTCAATTCTAAATATAGTGCACACATTCTAAATCTCATATGTGGGCAGAGAAATAAAAATCCCACATGTGGAACCGTACCGCTCAAAAGGTTAATATTATTATTATTTTAAATGCTATTAAATGCAGTTATTTTTTTCAATGGTCAATCAAATTTTAGAAGTGACTCTGTGAGTACAGACATCCCACTGTGAGAGAGAGATTATCAAACAGTATGTGCATAGTTACTCCGCCATCTCCATGGGGGGATCAGACAATTTTAAACGCATTGTAATCGGTTTCCTGCAGTGGACGCAGCTGCGGTGATGCGGTTACATATGGGAATTACCATTAGATGTGAAAGAACTGGCTTTGTCCTTGGTACCTGTCATCTTAGCAGTCACACTATTTTTGAGTCCAAAAGTTGCATCAAAAACACTAGCATGGGGCAAGAACTTTGGCCTAGCAAGCAACCGCTGCGATGCATTCTGCATGCCAGAATGTGGATGCTGCTAGTTTGGTCCCCTCGGGGACGCAATCTCTAGAGAATAATGTTCAGCATATGAGACAGGGGAGAGCCATCAAGACTTAGCCACGTGGCCCATGGCACTGGAAATCATGCATATTTCATGGAAATGGCAAAAACAGACAGTGAGGGCCGCTAGGTCTCTCTGTGGTGCTCTTGAATGACAGTGGTGTGCACTGGGCCAAAGATTGGTGGGTCATGTTTAGTAAGCAATATTTGAAAGTAGCATAATATACTTCTTACATGGCTTTCTGAAGGTATTTTGGAAAAATCTATGAATATCTGAACTCTTACATGAGGGAATAAAATATCGTAAAAAGAAATGCGTTTCTAGAATAACAGTTGGCCATAATGCAATTTCAGATAACACACAAAACAAATAGCCTACCAAGACTGCTTCCAATGCAGTGTTAAATAGACTACTGTAATGATTACTTTATATTATGAGTTGGTCTCTCTCTTTCTCTCCCATTCACACTCTCTCTATCTCTCTATGACATCAATAAATGTAAAAGACTGGAGAGATTCAGAATCCCTCTAAGATCTTCTCTTCTGTTTAATCCATGCTGGAGTAATTGCCACAGCTGGTTTCAACCTCCTCTTCCATCCTTCTGAAGAGCCCTAATGACTTCATATCACGTAAAGTAAAGTAAAACATTGATGGCTCACATGTGCACTGCATCCTTCATTTCTAAATGCATTGCATGTGTGAGGACACTCCTACATCAGAGACATGTCAGTTCTTTTCACCTGCTGAGAAACTGCTAATTGGTAGATCACATGTCACCAGTACACTGTCCCAATCGCAAAGAGCCCACGCTCTTGTTTCTATGATATTCTAGTGCAGTGATGTGGCTGGGCCCCCCAGGGACCCTTGTACACTGCCCTAAATTAAACAAACCCACTACCATGTCTCTATGATACTCTGGTGCTAAAATATACCTGTATGGCTTAGGCATGTTGCTGAATGGTTGCTAGGGTGTTCTAGTTAGTTGCTAGGTGATTACTAGGGTGTTGAGTCAAAAGAGCCCAACGTTGAGTCTCTATTACATTCTGTTCCTAAGATAATATTTCCTTTCAGGGTAAATCTATGGGATTATTTTTGTGCCAGATTTTTCATCCGCCAGGCAAAAACTGTAATGTGGACTGCTTAGAAACATAATAGCACAATAAGCTGCATGACTTGAGGTTTCAGATCTGGGAAAAGCTATGTGCCAAATGTTTTGTCTAGAAGAAGAAAAATAATACACCTTAGAAAGTTTTCAAAAAGGTTTCCAAAATACTCTTCCAGTGTTCAACCAAACAGGTAGTCGTGCCCCAAACTGTGGCCATTGGTTGAGCCAATGTTGCTGAGTCGGGTCGCTCAAACAAGCACAGTTATGCTGAAAGCCCCACAGAGCCACAGTTTCCACCCTTCAGGGAAATCTGCCTACGAATAGCTTACTTATATTTGTCTCTCTCTGCACATTAAGCTTGAATAGGAGAAATTATTTTAACAGAAAAAAATACATCAGCTTGGCTTTCTCTTATTCTTGCTATCACACTATAGAGCTGGTTGGGGTTATGTGGACTTAGGCATCAACCCACTTTTAAGATTTATGATTACACAAATGTGTGTACCCAAAGCGCACTGCCTTTAAACTGTAAACAAAAGTCTAAGTTGAGATGGAAATGCTCTGCAGTTTGTTTAAGGCCATCTGCTGAGAGCTTTGCTTTTGCAGTGTGTTGGATTTAAAGCTTTTAAAATGGGCTCAGAGATGATACTCCTGCCACAGTGGTTTTAATCTCAGTCATGGCCCTGTCTCGATGCCCCCTGCCTTGTGCGCTTGGTAAGTGTCGGCCTCTTCGAGAGTGTCAAATATAAGAGAGGTGCACTGGCTGTTTACTCAGCAAGGTAAGAAACGGTGCACTTTTATTCCTGGCATCTTCAAGAGCTTTGACTATAGATTCAGTAATGGGATCCTTCTGTATAGGTGAGGCAGCAATCAGAAAAGGCAAGAAACTGGGATTGAGAGGGGGAAATAGAAGATGAGGCTGGAGGCAGGAAAGAAATAAAAGAGACACGGAATTTCTCATTGACATTTGAATAGAGTGCAGCTGCGTTTCAGAGGCTTAGAGTGTGCAAAAGCTGAAGAGCCAGTGAATAAAAATATCATGTCAAGAAGCCAGAGAAGAGAAGATTCACAGAGACATCGATAGATAGACCGAGAAGGGGGGTAGAAAGAAAATCACCACTAGACCCAGTGGTGATTTTCAATCCCCCCCTTTGTCATCGTGAGTGGGTGTAAAGTTCAGCCTCCTCACAAATTGGATGGGGGAATTTGTTCTCCCTTCACATTCTCTGCGGAGGTGTCACACAGAGGAGCTGGGCGCCTGCTCTTTGGAGGGAGATGACAGGGGCATTGTCAGGCCAGGAAACACAGGCCCCACTCCCCCTGTGCTATCTGTTGTACATCACAACACAAGGGCAGCTTTTTGAATGCTGTAGCTTGCCTCGAAATAGCAGGGTGGAGAGGGAAGCAATGTAGGCACTCAAACAGACTCGTGAGAGGCTGTTTTGAGATCGGCAGATAAAGAGGTTGTAGATCACGGGGTGTTTGGGTGAATAAGGTGAACGTTCATCTTAATTACCTCTCTGACATCTCACAGCTGTCTGCGATGTTTGCAAGATACCTGAAAATGCGGATGATTAATCCCTGTGAGGGTTAGGAATGTCTGAAGACAGAGGGATCCTGTCTCACACTGTACCAATCTCTTCATCAACCACTTCATAATTTCTCACACTCAGCTAGCGATGGTGGCCACATGGGAGATGGTAGGAAACTACCCACCCCGGCCCATCTGACACAATTTTGCATGCTTTGCAAAATATACTCTGCTCTATCTGGGGAAATAGACATAGACACCTTCCGAATTAACTGCGACAAAACGAGCTAGGCATGATCCCTCGATGTTTCCAGCTTATCACGGAACGTCTGGTCATTAGCAGATTTGCCAGTTAACACAAATGTGCATGCTTCTCCCAAAGGGACACATCAAGGTCTGATTTTTTTGCATACTGCTGCTTTTCAGAAGCAAAACCAACTAAAACCGACTTGATTACTGCATGCTGCTGAAACCAACAAGATCAATGATATCTGGAAAAAGCTGTTAGTTAGAATACTGCCATGCAAAGGCAAAAGACCGTAACTTTGATTTTTTTCGAAAATTAGTTATTGATATGTTTGGGACATTTGATATATCCTTTATCATGTGCATAAGTATCTTGAGTCAATTTCGTTGTTTTTCCGAGAAAATAATGGGTTGTCTTAACCATAATTTCGAAAAGCCCCAGAGAAACCAAGGCAGAACACGTATAACACAAGTTAAGGCTCTTTCACTTTGTTTGGAACGCTCAAAATGAGTTTTGGCGTTCTTCCTTTGTTTAGCTGCACGTCAAAATGAAGTTACGGTGCCGGCTTGGAGTTATACGGTGTTCTGCCTTTGTTTTACTGTCCATTAAAGTCTGCCGCATTTTAATTATGGTGTAACTTGTATACTTTCATTCATCTGATCTGTCACTGAATCACTTTAATAGACAAAAAAATTTGATCGCGATCTACCAAACAGCTCCATATAACAAAGCACTATAAAGACTAGATACCTTGGCAGCAATACATAATCGTGAATAACCTTTAAAGATTTTTTATTATTTATATTTCCTTTGTAATGCAAATTATTCACCAGGCTGTCATTTCTATTTGGATGCGCATGGACTCAAATGCCGTAGCATGCATGATCAATCATAAAATCAGTAGGCTACAAACAACAGTTAACACAATTAATCCATATCCAGTTTCTTGAAACACGATAAAATCAATACTGGTGATGAACGTCCTGCTGAGATGTTAATCCACAAGCATTCTGGCATTCCTGCTGCTGGCATTCACATCAATCCAAAAGTCGTTCTTTTAGGTTAGGCTATTTTCATTCAAGTCAATATAAAAGCAATTACGCTTTTTTAATGTAGATAATGTAACGAATCAGCTCATGACAGGAAATATGAATAACTAACCATAACTAGTTATAATTAACTATTCATATTTTAGATCCGCTGTAGATATTTAGCTGACCTCTCAGGGTCAACTGTCTTGTCAATTCTAAGAACGTTAATTTCATGGTTAAGGGAAATAACTTTCTTACTGTACAATTCTACAAAATCTTGTAGCGTAAATCTGCATGATTAGTGGCTCCGGTTATGAGCAAACAATGGAACACGTCAAGTGTGATACAAGTAAGGTTGTATTAACTACATAAACACTTAAAATAGTCTAACAGACTACATAAACACATACACTGGTCGAACATAATACATAAACACTTAAACTGGTCTAACATAAACATACACACACACACACACACACATACAGTTGGTATAGGAAAGGGTTAAAGTTTAACTCAGTACAGAAAGAGGCATAAAGAATGAATTTTATGGAACACATTTGCATATTCAGCAGATCAAAGCCTCAGGGATACGTCAGATTCTGAGTTCAAACACACCTTGTAAAAAGGTGTAACTGATACTTAATGCATCAATTAATAAGACTAAGTTTGATACTTGCGAGTCTCGGCTGTCTGAAAGAGATTCCTGATGCAATCTTAAGGTTTCCCGTTGATCTTTTGCTGAAGGTATTGATGAGAAAGAAACCAGTTCTGAGTCAGGAATCTTTGATTGAAATGGAAAGGACTAAGGTCGAAAGAAAGCCTAGCACAAGCTTTGGTATCTGAAGCGTTTTCTCAATCTTCATATTAGCATGACGAACCACGACTGGGGGGAGGGCATCATGGTGTTGTCAGCTTTTAAGGTCGGAGAAGATCCCCGCCTCTCAAGATGGGCTTATCCAATGAGAAAGGCCGGAATCCCAAGTGGGAGTTTGGAAATACTTGGGAGTTTTATGACTCTTTGTGTGGAAACATGGTACTTAGTATCTGGAACTTGAATCGAAAATACTAAAGGTTCTCAGGACACTAATATATAGCCTATGTACCAACAAATAATATACAATCTTGTTTAGATCATAAGAAGGCGAATTCATAGATACTAAACACGGAATATGTAAGGTTATATGAATGAGTGGTTTATCGTAAGCATGAATAAAATAGTCTATAAAACAACAGATTAAATACAACACAGCAAAAATATACACAATGGCCTGAAGAATATGTGTGTTCATTCAAAGAAAGGTTTTCCTATGAATTAATTAGTAGCAAAGTCCATTTCTACTCTGCCTTTGTGCCTCTTGCTTCTGTGAAATGCAGCTGAGAGTCTCAGCTCACATTCCACAAGGTTGTAAATGTATCGGGTGTCCAGGTTACCATGAAACCAGGGGCCTGTTCGGGGTGTTACAGAGTATTTGTTAAATCTAGCTAACAAAATATATATTGTGTGTTTGGGTGGTCCAGACGCTACCATATATTCAGTATAAAACATCTAATTGCCAAATTTCCAGTTTCCTACCAATAATTAATTTGGCTGGACAAATACAAAATTTTAAAGTCATTTTTCTCAGTTTCACACTCTAGTGAGTTAAGGTCTTTTGCCTTTCTAGGGCAGAATACACATTGATCACACAACCTACAGAAGTACACAATTTGAAATCTGCCATCTTCACTCATGGTACCACATAACTTTTAAACAACTCCTACTGTCCTATGCTGTGATGGTGTACTTACCATTTAGCATTTACCATTGACCTGGTGTTTCAAATCCTGCTTCTGGAGGCCAAAGTCCTGCAGAATTTAGCTGCAACCACCTCCAACACACATTAGTTGGTTCATGTGGGCCTAATTAGGGTTAAAGCTAAACTCTGCAGGACAGCAGAGCTAGTTCTGATATGTTTAATTAGAACTAGAACTAAACTGCAGTGGAAAGTGGCCCTCCAGTAGCAGGACTAGACATTCATTAGATATACAGTACATTTTATCAATTCATTCATCCCTGGGTATCAAAACCAATGATCCTGGCATTGCTAGCGCCATGCTTTACTGTTTGAGTTACAGTGAAGCTACCAACTGGTGTTAACTGGGCTATATTAATGAGCCAAACCTTAACCATTTACCTGAAACAGAGTTCAGAATATGTAGCTGTCCTTGGTCCTGAAACTAATGCAGTTCCAACAGTTGAGCTGTACTGAATCCAGTGCAGCAGGTAACTGTCCAGGGTCCTGAAAACTGCACTACACATCTGTCTAGAATCCGGGTCAGCTGTCTGAACTCGGCTGACACAATGCAGGGCTTATATGAGAATCAGTGTCAGTGGGTTGGCACAACAAAACGGAGAACAAAGAGAACATGGGCAGCAGACGCACCATGTTGAGACGTCATGTGACTGTTTTTATAGGCAGAGGGACACTGCAGAAGCCCTAATCCTTATCTGGGAGATTAGGAAAACATGACACTGTGCTCATCAAATCCTTTTAATCATCCAAATGTTCTGGTCTCCTCAAATTCACAAAAAATGTGGCCAAATGGAAGGAGAAATGAATCTGTCTGGAAGTTACTGTCTGGCAGCATTGCCCCACATTGCCTCAATATGCCCCACAATGCCCCACATACACCCTTACAAAATATGCCTGAAAGTTAGCATGAGGACATGTAATGCAGTTGTCTGCATTAAGCCTTGTTTATACTATTCTCGTTGCGTCTGACGTTGTACTATTCTTTGAAACAACATGAGGCGATGAGGAGTAATTGTCCTCTAAAACTATCGGGAATCAGCGGTGAGAAGTAATTTGCCAGTACAAGACTTAGCGATGAATGAGTTGATGAATGAATTAATTTCTTTATGTACAAACTAATTAAAAATATCTTCAGCTTTTGGGTTTATTTATTTATTTATATCAAACACAAGACAACTTTAGGCAAATAGCGTTAAATCCCATCTAAATGAATTCTAATTCTATTTTTATACAAAAACATTAAACATACTTCACTTAAAAAGCCTTGAAAAACCTATGAAAAAAATCCACTATTGTCCCTCAAAAAGCACCTGATGGAGTTTGAACTTCACATCAAGCTGTTTCCATTTCATACAAAACAGTCAAATGTGCTTGTTCGGCCAGAGTCGCCTTGAATTCGTACATCTTCGGATTTAAGAAATGCTGAGCACACCGCGAAAAGGGGAATTGTGCACTCAACGAGCACGGTTGCCCACTCCACAATGACAGCATTTTCGCCGCATGCACCTTTGCGCATGTGCAGACACGGCAAGTATAAACCAGGCTTCAGGCTAAGAAGATCTCTTCTTGTGGTGTTATTGATAAGTTTGAGGCAATTTACATGCAACCTGCTCTTTAAGTCGTATCAAACAATATTAGTGTCTTACTCAGAAGTCTGACAGAAGAAGTATGTGTCTTCCTCAGACGCCAAAAGTGGTACAAAAAAGAAGAACTGTATGTGCACTGAAAAGTCCTAAGGGGTTTCTAGGCAAAGTTTTGGATGAGATTTTAATGGAGCAAAAGTAGAGGAAGTCATGTAAAATTAAATGCTGGCACAAGACAAACGAGTCATTGTGACCCCTTAACCTTGTGTTCTGACTCTGATCTCGGTTTTCTCATAAGTTCTGTCAAATTCTGTCTTGGGATGCTTCACATATTCAGGAATAATTACTATATTCACAAAGCAGCAGAATACAGTTATCAGTCCTGTTTTAAGGTGCTAAATGTGGATAAGTTCACACAGTTCGGTTATAAATGAGAGCGATGACTGATTTTTAGAACTGAAGTGACTCCTCTACATTTTATCCTGAGATGAAGATATGAGCTGTGTGTCGCTCAAAGGTTTTAGATCCAGCCGCTGTTTTTAGCATGGAGCTTCTCCCATGGTTTTGAAGTCTGTGCGCTATGGCTTTTTAAACTAGAAGAAAAAAAAATACTGTCAGTTAAATATGATTTGAAATAATCTTGCACCTCAATTACACTTCAGGAGTTTTAAAAACTAGGGCCTGGGGACCCCTATGGGACCACAAGGGGGTGCTAATGGGTCCAAGGTAAAGGGCAGAAATAATAATAAGTTAATATTTGACATTATTATGGTTTCATTGTACATTCTAAACAACTTAATTGACAGCCATAGTTTTAATTAACAGAGAGTAAATATGTTCCCGATTTAGCACATACTATAATATTTTATAATATTAGCTTTTAAAAAGCTTATACACTTGAAAAAATAACTGTAAAGAAATAAATAACTTACTCCTAAAGCTAAACCAATTCTGATCCCTGGTTCTAACTCCAACAAACATACCAAGTGTGAAAACACAACACTGAGGTATGAAGCAATAGCGGCTACAAAGCAAAACTCATATATCATACATGTGTTTGTGTGCACACATTTATTACACCAATGCCCCAAGGTAGAAGACACATGCTGCACCTGTACCGCTGTCATGTGGAATTGTGTGATGGTACTCAAATTAAGTCATTACTACAGGCGTACTTCTTTTTCCCTGATGTCACGTACATCAACCATAGAGAATTCCACTCTCAGCCAATTCTACGTATATGGGCTCACTCTCATGCAAACATAAACACATGCCCACTCCAGAGTCCTCATGCGACTTCCCCAGAATCTTAAAATTCAGTTATCTTTCATTTTATCTGCTCTACCATGGTTTCATACAAACACATTTCATATATCTGCACTGGGATGTGCAAAACCTGACTAGATAAGACATTCTGGAATGACTAGTTGACTCAACACCCTGTACAATTAATCTGGTTTCCAACCGAGTTTCTTATGCATAATTTAAATAAAATGTGTTGCGTTCAAAAACAGTACGAATAAACACAATGGCATGCAAAATAATGCAAAGAGCTCTATTTGTTTAACACAAACACATAGCTTTTCACTTTGCAAGGCATTAATTGATGGACTGGAGTGGATTACTTGTGGATTATTGTGAAGTTTTTATTAGGCTAACTGTTTGAACTCTCATTCTGACGGCACCCATTCACCGCAGAAGACCCATTGTTGAGCAGCTGATGTAATGCAATGATGTAATAATGTATTTTTTCTCCAAATCTGTTCTGATGAACAAACAAACTTATCTACACCTTGGATGTCCTGAGGGTGAGTACATTAAATTTTAATTTATGGGTGAACTATCCCTTTAAATAGCAAAAAAAAAATAAATAAATCCCGGTCCCACTTTATATTAAGTGGCCTTAACTACTATGTACTTACATATAAAAAAAATAAGTACAATGTACTTATTGTATTCATATTGTATTGCAAAACACTTTTGCTGCTATTAAGGTGGAATATGGGTAAGGTTAGGGACAGGTTTGGTTGTGTGGGTAGGTTTAAGGGTGGGTTAAGGTGTAAGGGATGGGTCAACAGAGTAATTATAATTACAGAAATTAATTACAGATATAATTACATGCAGGTATTTTTTTTTTTATGTAAGTACAATGTAAAAACATATAACCAAATAATTAATTTAAATGTAAGTACATAGTAGTTAAGACCACTTAATATAAAGTGGGACCTAAATCCATAATGGCATTTTGGACATATACAATGGTATTCTTGAAAGTACAATGATATATATCAAAGTACAATAGTATCAATGTACCATAGTACCACCATGGCCTAATGTACACACAGTACAAGGCAAAGCTTTGCCCGCTGTTAGTATGCTAATTAAAGCAACATTAGCTAAAATAAAAAGAACTGCTCTGCCTCCCTAATCAACTGCTCTGTTGAACTTTGATGACTTAACCATTGTGACTCATCCCTAGTAGATGAGCTTTTTGGCAAAAATCCACTCTAACCATACCCAGCAGGCAACTAGCTGCCTGAACTCTCTCACACATCTCACACAAGAATCATTCAGTGCTGCTGACTATGTCACCGTGAAAACATTCTCACAAGAAAGCCTTTTCCCCTGGATTTATTCAGAAATCAGGGAACATGTCCATACGCACGGGCGCTGTGATAAACCATGACCCAATTCCACTATCGCCAAGTCTACAGCAGAAAGCCATGCTTCTAGTGTGTTGTAATTGTGATTCTTGTTTCAGAGTGTGAGCCTTCAGGCTGCTCTTTTGGTTTATTCATGAGTTGGGTTTGAGGATGGGAGTGGTAGAGAAGAATCTTTAATATTACTATCAGCCCAGGCCTGGCAGATCTCTGTGAAGAAGCTTCTAATTAAAGTCAAAAGGAACATTGATTGTTTTCTAATGGAATACTTCAGATGAGCCATGTTTGTCCATGCCAGTCTCTCATCCTCCATTCTCATTCATTAGAATGCATTACACTTGTGTGATTTCTGGCATCCCGTATTTGCTTCAAGATCACAAGCCAGTGTTGCCGTCAAAGAGAATTGTGCTCGATCTCTCTCCATCTCAAGTGTGCTTGCCAGTTGGTGCAGGAAGTGACCCAATGAGGAAAGCAAAGTATTATGTGCTCTGTTTAACCCTGTGAAGCCTTTCATATGAAATACTAGTCAGAAAAATATATATTTTTTTAAAATGGAACAGTTTAATGAACCTTTAGACAAAATAATAATTAAAAATGTTGAATGCTTTTTTGTTGAGCATCATATTTGATACATCAGGCATTTATGGCTCCTATAGTATGTATGATGTAGGAGAATATGGAGCTCAAACTCAAGAAAGTAATACACAAGTGTTATTCAGAGGTCTAAACTGAGAAAAAAATATGCAGTTTGGTGCAGTTGTTAGGTGCAGCTTTTGTTTTTTATATGGCCTGAAGAAATTCTTATAGCTAGTATGTAAATCAATTAGATCTTTATAACAGTCTAGCAAGTGTTCATCTTGAAATATTACTAACAATATAACGACTCTTTTTTACGTGTACTTCAATAAAAATCAGTAAAGATTTGACAGCAAAAAGACACACGAACCCCAACCTGACAGGGGATGTTTTTAAAATTATGCTAATAGGTATTTTACTTGCTAAAAAAAAGTATAATCTATCAATGAGACAACAGACAGCATGTAGAAGATTGTTTACAATAGATATGTTTGAACATTAATTATTCAGAGGCCTTAGAAATTTGGGTATCAAATTTGATACGGTAGGCTTTATAGGGTTAAGCAGAGGCTGAAAGTAAGCAGAGTTGCCTTTGCACAGCGTTGTTGGAGAGGAGCCGAGGAAGTCACAGGTAACACAGCGATGCAGACCACACCACACACCAGGCATGAAGCCATCAATAGTTTCATGGAATAAAGGTGTGAAAGGGGGATATCAGAAGAGGACATGACAATAATACACTGTAAAAATGGCACATTATAAGACTGTTTTACACGAAGTGGTCTAGTGAATGTGGCAATTTTTTTTTGTGTGGTTAACAATGTTTTTAACCAGTTCTTTTATATCTTGACAGCCAAATGATCAAATGAGACTAACCATCAACCAAAAAAGAATGAAAGGCTAATCTGAGTAGGACCACTTGAATACAAATTTGACTGATAAACTGTTTATCACAGCTTCTGATTAAATCTAATTTTAAAAATATATAGAAAATAGAAGTAATCATGAAGCAATTAAACTATTAGCAAGCTTTAAATATTTATCCATATAAAATATTAAAGAGGTCATGCAATCAGAAATCTTTTGACATATAATAGGTCAATGTACTACAAAAACATCCTGTACATTTCAGAACTCAAAGCTTTCTTGCTAGCCTAAAAACAGCTTTTATTGAAACCAAGCTGCTAAAATGACTCGTTTTGGAATTTGGCCACCTCCGCAGAAGAAGATCAACGCATGCTTCTACATCGCTGCCTTTTTAGTCCCGCCTACTGTTGCAAACACAGGATTACTCCATCAACAAAACCATAGATTTGCCCAAAACCATTTTTGAATTGCCTTCAATGTGATATTGACACTGTATGTACACCAGATGCGAGCGTTGTTGCATCACGTCGTGAATCAATTTCTCTTTCATGTCAGAAGCAGCACAAGTGCTTGGAGTACGTCAGAAATGGGAAAAAAAAAAAATGGAACATCAGTTTACTGTCAGGGATTTGTCGTGTTACGCCACATCCAGTGTCGACAGAATCACTGCATATAAGGGTTTGTTTCTTTAGTCACGTTGCGCTGCTACCGTTTGGTTAGACAAGGGGGTACATTCGAAAGAGCTCTAGATCGTGTCAGTGAAACACTGTTTGTTTGCTTTACTGCGGATTTGTTCAAAAGCAGAGACTAAAAGTAAAAGATGATGCGGTGTTGAGTCTGACTATATTGGATCCAACAGTAATGTCGCAACACATAAGTGTGAGAAAATGTGTTTTTACCACCATTGCACTGTCTGTTCCAGATCGTTTGATATGTACTGAGTATTTATATGTTTTTAACCCGAATGACCCATGTTGTTTCAAAGTACGTCACAGTAGAATCCATCTATTATTTTTTATTTGTACTAGGATTTTAACACAGCTTTAGTTGGATCCAGAACACCTGAGAAGAGATGATGCCAACCCCTCAGAGGACCTCAGATAATGCAACCCTGAAACAACATACAGAACTAAAAAATTTTGCTATAAGTTTGATTGCATCAAATAATAATTGCTGTTAATAGTGTTCATCGTCTGTTTTATTACGTCTTAAATTGATTTTTCCGTACATTTCTGCCATATGTACATTAACTGACAGTCACCACTGATAAACTACCACTAAATATTGTAGAAACTTAATTGGCTGTAAAGTTGCTTTCCAATGATTTGTATCGTGAAAAGCGCTATAAAATAAACTGGCCTTGGGATATTTCGCGCCCAAACTCTGGAATAACCTACCTAACAATGTTCGGGAGGCAGACACACTCTGTCAGTTTAAATATAGATTAAAGACTCATCTCTTTAACCTGGCTTACACATAACACACTAATACGCTTCTAATATTCAAATCCGTTAAAGGATTTTTAGGCTGCATTAATTAGGTCAACCGGAACCGGGAACACTTCTCATAACACCCGATGTACTTGCTACATTGTTAGAAGAATGGCATCTACGCTAATATTAGTCTGTTTCTTTCTTATTCCAAGGTCACCGTAGCCACCAGATCCAGACTGTATCCAGATCAGATGGTCACTGCAGTCACTCGGATCCAGTACGTATTCAGACCAGAAGGTGGATCAGCACCTACAGAGGACCTCTACAGCCCTGAAAGACAACGGAGACCAGAACAACTAGATGAGCCCCAGATACAGAACCCCAGTAAAGACCTTTTCTCAGACCGCCACCGGGACAAGACCACAGGAGCCAGATGAGTCCTCTGCACAATGTGACATTGCTGCAGCCTGGAATTGAACTGCTGGTTTCGTCTGGTCAGAGGAGAACTGGCCCCCCGACTGAGCCTGGTTTCTCCCAAGGTTTTTTCTCCATTCTGTCACCGATGGAGTTTTGGTTCCATGCCACTGTTGCCTTTGGCTTGCCTAGTTGGGGACACTTAATTTCCAGCGATATCGTTGACTTGATGGCAAATGGTTGCAAATATACTATTAAACTGAACTGAGCTGGATGATGACATCACTGAATTGAATAATAAACTGTCTTTAACTGAAAAATTAGTGTTTACTATTGTCATTTTGCATTATTGACACACTATTTTCCTAATTAATGCTGTTCAGTTGCTTTGACACAATCTGTATTGTTAAAAGCGCTATATAAATAAAGGTGACTTGACTTGCCTTAACTGTTAGCCAGTCACAGCAGTGTGTTTACTTCAGAGTCTTGAATGTGCCCTAGCTATAAAAACAGACTGTTCTGCAGAGAAGGTCAAAAACAAGATAATAGCCTCTTACTTCAAAATTATGTTTTTTGATCATGCTAACATTATAGGTTGACCTCAGAGAAAACTATAAAATAATAATAAAAAAAAGCAATTCATGGCATCTTTAAATAGATTGGCCAAAAAACTTACTTTTCCTCCAATCCGTTAGTGCAGATACATGATGAATGACTTTAAGTACCATTTTAAAGCTTGTGGAAAAACCTAAATAGGAACTTGGTTGCAGCGAGACCTAAATTCGCACCACTTTGAGGAGGATGTCACGCCACGTGGTTCCTTTGCGGCTCGTGAGCGAGTTCCACTAAGCCTTGGAGAGATGCCTCTCTAGTTCCCACTCACTTCTCTCTTTGCCTAGCGTAGATGTTCACCCAATGGTTTTTCTGAAGATGCACTGTCAACACGACATGACAAGGATTCATGAAGCCTGACGGAAACGTTATCAAATATGCATTAAATCTCACGACTAGTGACGCGGAGTCCCTTACAACATTTGTGGACGTGAGCCAGTGAGTCATGTGTGGTTTGTTGCCGTTAAGGGATTTTGGGGAAATATATTATAAAAAAAAAAAAAAAAAAACAGGATAAAAAAAAAAGTTTTCAGAGTTATTTTACTCTTGGTGTACATGGTGTACGTTTGCTCAAGTGATCAATCAGAAACTCTAGAGACGTTTTCTGAATTTCAGATTTAGCGCGGCTACATCCTTATTTCCATTAACACCTAGCTAAACCTGTTAATGAGATTCTTTAACCTGTGCCTAATTAGGCAACGGTAAGGACAGCAGGAGCCGATGTAGGATTTAATCTCCCAGGATTTAGCTTTTATCATCCCTTAACCCAGAGCATGGCCCTGGGGGTCTGGTTTACACCCACAAGTGTGGCCATCCAGGGGTGAGAATCGCAGCGGGAAGGGTCGAAAGTCTAGAGGACTGTGATTGGGGATGAAAGCCAGGATTGGGAATACAAAGGCGAAACGAAGGACTTTGCTATTAGGAAAGGTAAGTCTATTTACAGCAACACTGTCTGGGGAGGAAGAGAGAACAAGGGAGTGGAAAAAAAGACAGCTTCGGGAAACATTTCCCCTGATTGAGAAAGAAACAAGGTGAAACAAACAAACCAAGCACATGAAATGCAGTGAGAAGAGCTTCAAAGCCTGCAGGTTGATTTAGCAATTAACTTCATTAGCATACGGTTGACTTAAGTATGGGGCTTTAAAACACAAAGGCGTCTTGTCGAGAAACAACACAGGATTATACTCAGAAATAAATCATATATGACAGTGATACTGTTCAGAAACACTAGTGATACAATGTTTATTATCCTAAATACTCCCACATATCATATCTCTCCATATACAGTATCCCTTAGAACAGTGGTTCCCAATCCTGGTCCTGGAGAACCCCCCAACACTGCACATTTTAGATGTCTCCCTATTCAAACACACCTGATTCAACTCATCAGCTCATTAGTGAAGACTCCAAGACCTCAAATGTGTGTGTCAGATAAGAGAGACACCAAAACCGTGCAGTTTTGGGGGTTCTCCAGGACCAGGAATGGGAACCACTGCCTTAGAACATAGTGCCTGAGCTAGCATTTCATATCAGAGAGTGTGAAAACACATAGGATGTCTCTAATGGTTTCCTTTCGTATTTTTCTGTTTCTATGTTATGCTAAAACTGAGGTGCTTAGTCAGAGCACTGAGGCTTGAAGAGCAGAGAGGGCTAAATTATTTACACTCAAATGAGGGCAATGCTGACGACTTGTACGTTGTAAACAAAAGAGCCGGGGCATTTACTGCAGGTATTTACCCTGGCAAAACTTAAGCCTGTTAATGAAGTCCACTCAAAAATGACAAGCTAAAGTAGCAGCTAGCAGAAACAAGCACTTAATAAGGAGCAATGCCAACAAAGTGTTCTGCTGTTGATAAAGTTAAGGTCATGCCTTACAGTCCCTTACACAAAAGTACCGCAGTATAAATAATGGTAACTATGTATTCTGGTGTAAAAGTAGTAAATTAACAACACTAAACAGTTGTGAAAAAGTTCATGTAATATTTGAACCATTTTTTTTCCTTCTGTTTATTTGTGTAATTTTTAACACAAAAATTGTGTTTACTATGTGTTTAATGTTTATTAGTGTCATGGTGTTAGCATAGCAACATGCTAATATTAAACTCTATTGAATTCAATTGAGAATTGAATCTGCCCAGTCAATTTTGTGTTGGAGGTGCGCCATTTCAACTGTTGCTGCCTAGGTAGGGCACTCCAAATCTGGACAATATCAACAACGTGTTCTGCTGTTGTTAAAGCTAAGGTCACGCCTTACAGTCCCTTACAAAAAGTACTAAATTAAAAATAACTCCCAAAATGGGAGATAAAATGAGTGAAACATTGATTACAGGCCATTTACTTCATCGTGCTATCATTACACTATCGAAATCAATTGAGAATCAAATCTCCTGTTCGTTTTGTGTTGGAGGTGCGCCATGTCAACAGTTGCTGCCTATGTAGGGTACTCCAAATCTGTCACTTTGGTTCTACACATGAGGCTTCTGAGAGGAAGGATGCTGCATTAGTAGCAGACAAGGCATCTCACTAGCTTTTGAAACAGAGCCAATGTGTTCACAATTTGTGGGTACATAGTTTTATAGAGGAATAGTTGATCTCCCATTGATCGACATGGCTGCGCTGCAAGAACTACGGTAAATTTTCAGATATAAATGGGGTTTGCTGTGCCTAATGTTTTGTGTCATAAATCAATGCTAAATGGCTAGCTTCGTTTGATAATTTGAGCTCTTGGTGCGCGGTGCAGCAGGCTGTATTTGACAGCTGCACATTCTGACTCCAAAGTCCGTTTTCCCCGGGTTTCTTGAAAGAGATGTTACTCCCTGCGCTCAGTGGGGGGATGTTTTTATTTGGCACCAGATAAAGTATTATCCAAATGTACCTATCTACATCAGATAACCTAGCAGCTTCAGTCTCAGGATTTTTCCAGTTCAATATCCGTGCAGGAAGTCCTCAGAGACGGCAAATTATACAGTCCATAGCAACACAGGTGCAAGCTGGCTGATATACTGAACAAAGCAGCAAGGACACCCACCATCATCCCACAAGGAGGGAGGGATGAAAATAAGGAAGCAGATAAAAATGAAAATCCAGACATTTACTTGGCGGATTAAAAGATTAGATGGGCAATGCACATATGATGACATATAGTAACATGAAAAAATGGTCTTGATTGTAGTCAGTGTTTTTTTTTTTCAGGAGATAGTTGCTCACCCACAAATTCAAGGGCACAAGCATACACACTAGCAAAAATGGCAAACTGATAGACAGGGTATTTTCTCCGACATGTGTCAATTTTCAAAGGCGCGAAGCGACTTGTGACTGAAACGGGATGCAGTGAGGATCACTCCATCAAAACAACATAACCTTGATGTTTGCAGTTCAATAGTTCCCGTCTGAGCTACACACAATTTACTCCACCATCGCTGGCTTCCTGTGGATAAACAGGTGAACGAGAAGTATGTAGATGAAAAATAATAGCGTGGGAGACGGGGGAGGAAACGAGCAAAGAAAATTCAGGAAGAGAAAACTGACTAAACTTGACAAAAGTGACAGATATAGGTGACAGACAGACAGAAGATCAATAAGTTTCTGACAGGGCTCTTCTGACATGACAGCTGCGTTAATAATGCTAATGTGTTAATGATTGTGACATATGCAGTTTTAGATCTCCGGGCAGAAAAGTAATATAAATCTGTGTTGCAGTAAAGGAGTTACATACCATTGTGCATGACTACATATTTTCAAAGACGACTAAACATTGGGTTTCTGAACCAGGGTTTTTTCAGATGTTTTAATTAAAATTACTCAATATAGCAAATACCTTGCAAAAATCTCCAGACAATATTTTTAATTTTAATATTTCATATTTTTTTGTATATCTTTTTCTACAACAAGATCTTTGTCCAATGTTGAAGAGGCAGTTCGAATTAATTTTTAGAGCACTTTTAACAATGAATATAAGTAGTCATAAAAGCAGTGAGTGAGTGATAAACACTTATGCTAAATATAAAAACAACATGCTGTTTACAAAACTATAAGCCACTTTTATTTGTTACTGTTTAATGTTTTCATGGTGTTTTTTTTTTATGTTTTTGTTTAACTATTTTGTCATCTTAATACCACAAGAGTGCAATACAACAGCCTAAATATTGTCCACTGTTCCTGACAGCATGCAAAATAACTTGTGTCCCAAATCCTCTTTGGGACACTTTGTGTCTAAATTCATCCTCTGCTACTGAAAAAAACATACTAAAGATAAAATTAAAAAAGCTCATCTCAGCAACTAGTTGACCATTCTAACCCTGTTCTACGCTAGAAATGGCCAGAAAATAATTTGCCTACCTAACATTTATGATTACAGTTGGTTGTGTTACGAGCATCCACTCACTGGCCACTTTATTAGGTTCACTTTTCTAATACTAGGTCTGATGTGTCTAGTGCTTTGTGACATGGTGTGTTATCCAGCTGCAAACGGCCATGACAAGACAGAATGAGGCTATACAGGGGCGCACATGGTCTGCAACAATACCCAGGTATGCTGTGACATTTAAACAATGCTCAACTGGTGTTAAGGGCCTAATGCGTGCCAAGAAAATATTTCGCACATCATTACACCAACAATACAAGCCTGAACTGTTGACACAGAGCAGGATGGATGGATGCATTGATCCATGTTGTTTATGTCAAATTCTGACCCTACATTTTCCTGTTTTTAACTGACAGAACTACAACCCGGAGTGGTCATTTGCTGTTGTAGATCATCATCTCAGGCTTGATTCAATGTACATTCAGAGATTCTCTTCTGCATAGCATGTTAAGCTTGCTTACTGTCGCCTTTCTGTCAGCATTAAGCAGCCTGGCCATTCTCCTCTGACCTCTGGCATAAGCAAGGCATTTTCGCCCACAGAACTGCCTCTCACTGGATGCTTTTTGTTGTTCGAAACATTCTCTGCAATCCCTAGAGACTCCAGTGCATGAATAATCCCCAGATATCAGCAGTTTCTGAGATAGAGGTCACATTTCGTCTCAGATCTGATGTTTAGTCTGAACAATAACTGAACCACTTGATCACGTGTATGTCCCAGTCGCCTCTAGTGCCCTGTGACTTGAACTCTGGCATTTTTAGATCTTAATTAACAATAACAAGACTTAAGTCATGAATGACTGTGAATCATTTACTCAACCGCTTCATAAAAAAAAAAATTCTGTAAAGCTGCTATGTAATGATATGCATTGTGAAGAGTGCTAATCAAATAAATTGAATTGAGTTTAATTGAATTTTTCTTCACCTGTTGATGTAACAATGTAACCCACAGAATGTGTCGCCAAATGAATCAGATTAATCTAAATCATCGTTAATAGCTGCTGCTCAAGTCTGCATACTTTTATGCGATGAGTTGCTGCCACATGATTGGCCAAATAGTTTTTTGGATGCATGCATTATTTATTTATTTATTAAACATGTATCCATTTTACATACAGTATACTGATTTAAGAAAGCATAGTAAATTAGATGTTTTCCCCCTCAAAATAACTAGACATAAGTAATGAACAATTTTGAATCACTGACTCAACCATTTTATTATTATATATATATTTTTTTTAACAACAGCTCCTTTCACACATAGCCATTACTGGTAAATTACCAGTAAATTAATGTTTAGAGGTCAGAGGTCATGTGAGAACAGTTCTGGCAATGTCCCAGATATGAGAAGTTGCAACATTACCATTAAATTACTGGTATCATTTTATGTTTGAACAAAGAACAAGATTACCGGTATTGAGCATGCACCAGAACGAGCGGACGTAAGAAGTCTGCTTTGGGCCAGTCATAAAGCTCTGTCGGACCTGTTTACAGCCACTGCTTTTAATTGTTATTCTATGTAAACATGTGATAGACAAACACTAGAACCTGCCTTTTTTCCCTATTCATCAACACTGCTGCTCAACAGTTACTCTTGCATTCTATAGTAACTGTATTACATTAGTAACTATTATTATGTGTCTCGCATTTTTTAAGAGCAAGAACATGTTCTGTGTGATCGTCCCCTTACACCTGAAGTTTGAAAAAATAAAAAAATCATCAGTGCTGATGAATGAAAAAAAATAAAAAAAAATTTTTTGTGAACTGATTCAAATTCACTTAGATGAATCAAAATGCCTGCACGATACATGACATGCATAACATTCATTAGGAACTCAAAGTTCAGACTCCAAGGAGACCGATCTTACCGAGACCCAAGGAGACAGACACAGGAAAAATGGCCAATATCCATTCCACTTCTGCTTGAGTTATTACAGCCATTTGAGTCCTTTAAAACCCCTCCTTCAGCTACAACTACCAAACAGGATTAAAGGGGTATTAGATATCCCCAGGAACTACAGATTTAACCTTTAATTTGAGATTAGAAATTATATTTAGCAATTATTTAAATTTGGCTTCCATTAATAACACAAAAAACTAAGGGGTGCAGTGACATTTGCACTCGCTTCCTCCAGTATCTACCCACCGATGCATTAGATACAAAGAGTCAGGGCTATGACTAAAACTAAATCAAAATTTGCTGTAAAAATTAACACTGTTATGGGTACCATAAAATAATATATGCATATCAATCCCTCTGACCTTTATTACATTCTGTCAGGCACCTGGTGAAAAGAAGTTTAGCTTTAAGTGTCCACACCAAAGAGTTTGCATGCAACAGCATCTTCATGTAAAAAATACCTGGGATCAGACGACAGTTGATTCCGATACAGAAATGATGAATTGGTGAAACGGTAAATGTTTGAGAATATTTTCTAAATACGACGGCCTGACACAAACCCTGTAGCAGCAAAACTGTCAGTAGTCGAAAAAATAATGCTTCTTCAGTCTAGCACTTTGTTGTTCAGGCTCAAAGCCAGAGTTGCATTTTGACTAAGAACCACCTCAGGTGTAAGAAAAGTTTGCAATATAAATCTAACCCATTTTCAGATAAAAGGGCATGTGTCAAATCCAAGCACAGCGGTACGGAAGACAAATTATTCTGTATCTGACGAAACCAGACTGTCACACTTGTTAAGGGACTACATCTAGCAAACAAAATTCTAATAGTGGATGGGACATAAAGAGGGTATTTATCTTCAGATCGCACCTAGCGCTTTCTGCGGGGTGCTGCTTCGTTCAAAGAGCAAATATAAAGAAATGGAAACTCATCTTTGTCATTTTCAGTCTCAGTTAACTGAATCGTTAGCGAGGGGCGGCACGAAGATAGTGCGGCATTCTAGCTGCGGGTAACCCCTGCAGAGCTCAGATTTATCTTCTGACTGTCTGCCAGAGCTTTAGAGGTGAAGAAAAGGCCATCAGAGGAAATTTTTTTCCCTCAGCTCAGCCGTCTAAAATGTGGGGTTGTGGGACCTGTCTCGGACGGCCTCAGAAGTGAGTCTGCGTCCTGGGGAGGCTACTCTAGGGGAGCGTGGGGAATAGCCGGAGACGGAGTCAATCTGCTGTCAGCCTGCCAAACACAGGACAACGAGCCAGGCAGGAGAAAGGAGACATTACCGGTCCTCGGGGAGACTTTTCAGAAGCTGGGCTGGTGCAGGTGGATGTGGCAGAACAAATGGCAAAGGTTGTGTTTTGAATGGTAAGTCACAACAGAGAGTTCTGCAGCTCTGAAGGACAAGGGCACGCCTCGACTGGATCCTTTCCAAATAACTGTCGGCGGGCCTTTTTTTTTTTTTGGCAGGGAGGATGACATCTTTTGGACACAGTCCCTGCAGCTACAACTGTCAAATTCCCTTTTTTTATCCCGCCGCGCGCTCTCTATGATGCACTGTCAGGTGAAGCTGTCGATGTTGGGAGACTTCGTCAGATCCGTGCTCTTGCTTGAATGATCGGGACCTGTAAAATCTATTGATTCCTCGCTCGAGGTTATGTTGCATTTAAAAAGTGCTTCTGTTTTAGTAGCCTGCATTCAAAGTTAGGTGTGTAATTTTTACGACACTAGGGTCACTAGGTAAACTGTGAAAAAGGGGGACAAAAAAGGTGATTAAAAATGGTGAAAACTTTTATGACCATTTACAGACCTCTTGAACACACCTCTACCAGTAACAAAAAAAAAGATTTTTCAATTTGTGATAGATAGATAGATTTTTTTAATACTTTTATTAATAAATAAAATAAATTTTATAACTTTCTATAAAACCTTTTTTTTAGTGTTGCAGCAATGAGATTTCAATTTGCATTGAAAGTGATGGTGAGATAGTTGGGGGGGCAGAAAGTAAAAACGTGACCGTGGGAGATGCTTGAAATCAGATGACGAAAAATCCCAAAAACTGGAGACTGAAATTAAAAAACTGAAATTGCTGAAATAGATACTGTGTGTGTATATATAGATACCGTATAACTACATATATAATACAGTATATACATAGATATATATATTAGTTTTTAGATATTAAGGCTGCACGATCTGACCAAAATCATATTGCGTTAGCCCTTAACGTGTACTGCAATTTATTACGATTATCACAATTTACATTGAATGTGTGTTTATACCATTGTGTGATGCAACTGCATGCCATATTTTTATATGAAATAAACTGAGCTGAAAGCTGAAAACACTAACTGAAAAACCTTTAATGCTTTTCTATAGTATTAAGCCTCAAATGTAAAATATACATCGGATTGGTTTCTTCTTTATGATACAAAAAGTACAAATAGGAGGTATCAAATGGGAATAAACTAAAACTAAAACAATGTATCAGACCCCTTTAAGATAACATGTAGAAAGTAAAAAACATATCTTAAGTGTGCAGAATAACTTAAGTGGACTTTGAATGATTAATTGCCACTTTGAACGATTACATAATTGTCGCATCCGTAATTGTAATCGCGATTAGAAATTCAATTAATTGTTTTCCCCCTAATATTATATATATATATATATATGTATATTTGTGTGTGTGTGTATATGTATATATACATTATCGCACAGAAGTGAGTACACCCCTCACATTTTTGTAAATCTTTTATTATATCTTTTCATGTGACAACACTGAATAAATGACACTTTGCTACAGTGTAAAGTAGTTAGTGTACAGCTTGTATAACAGTGTAATTTTGCTGTCCCCTCAAAATAACTCAACAAACAGCTATTAATGTCTAAACCGCTTGCCACAAAAGGGAGTACACCCCTAAGTGAAATTTCCAAATTGGGCCCAATTAGCCATTTTTTTCCCCGGTGTCATGTGACTCATTAGTTTTATAAGGTCTCAGGTGTGAATGGGGAGTAGTTGTGTTAAATTTGGTGTTATCGCTCTTACTCTCTCATACAGGTCACTGGAAGTTCAACATGGCACCTCAGGGCAAAGAACTCTCTGATGATCTGAAAAAAAATAATCTGTTGTTGCTCTACATAACCATGGCTTAGGCTATAAGAAGATTGCCAATATCCTGAAACTGAGCTGCAGCATGGTGGCCAATACCATACAGCGGTTTAACAGGACAGGTTCCACTCAGAACAGGCCCTCTCCATGGTAAACCAAAGAAGTTGAGTGCACGTGCTCAGCGTCATATCCAGAGGTTTTGTTTGGGAAATAGATGTATGAGTGCTTCCAGCATTGCTGCAGAGGTTGAAGGGTTGGGGGGTCAACCTGTCGGTGTTCAGACCATACGCCGCACACTGCATCCAATTGGTCTGCATGGCTGTCGTCCCAAAAGGAAACCTCTTCTAAAGATGATGCACAAGAAAACCCGCAAACAGTTTACTGAAGACAAGCAGACTAAAGACATGTATTACTGAAACCATGTCATGTGGTCTGATGAGACCAAGATAAACATATTTGGTTCAGAAAGTGTCAAGCGTGTGTGGCGGCAACCATGTGAGGAGTACAAAGACAAGTGTGTCTTGCCTACAGTCAAGCTTGGTGGTGGGAGTGTCATGGTCTGGGGCTGTATGAGTGCTGCCGGCACTGGGGAGCTTCAGTTTATTGAGGGAACCATGAATGCCAACATTTACTGTGACATACTGAAGCAGAGCATCCCCTCCCTTTGGATACTGGGCCGCAGGGCAGTATTCCAACTTTATAACGACCCCAAACACACCTCCAAGATGACAACTGCCTTGCTGAGAAAACTGAAGGTGAAGGTGATGGAGTGGCCAAGTATGTCTCCAGACCTAAACCCTATTGAGCACCTGTGGGGCATCCTCAAGTGGAAGGTGGAGAAGCGCCATGTGTCTAACATCCAGCAGCTCCGTTATGTCTCATAACCGCCATCCTAAAAAAAAAAGAAATAAAAAGAAATAACAGAGGGTTAAGGCAATGCTGGAAAATAATGGTGGCCACACAAAATATTGTCACTTTGGGCCCAATTTGGACATTTTCACTTGGGGGTGTACTCACTTTTGTGGCCAGTTGTTTAGACATTAATGGCTGTGTGTTGGGTTATTTTGAGGGGACAGCAAATGTACACTGTTATACAAGCTGTACACTCACGACTTTACATTGTAGCAAAGTGTCATTTCTTCAGTGTTGTCAGATATAATAAAAAAAGATATAATAAAATATTTACAAAACTGTGAGGGGTGTACTCACTTCTGTGAAATACTGTATATATATATAAACACATGTAATATAAATATATAGATATATATAATATTAGGCTTGAACGATTACGTGCATTGCGATAATATTGCCATAAAAAATGCATTTTCAATCGCAGAGGCTGCAATTACACTCTGTCACGTGACACGCAGGAGTAAAGAGGTGTGTTCGGTGTGAAGATCGATCGGTGTAATTACATCAAAGTACGGCGAGAGAAAGCATATGGAGACGTCCGCGCTCTCTTATAGCTCTCTCAGTACTTTGATGACACACACCGATCGGTCTAAGCAGCGTTGCTTCAAGTCGAGCGCGGGCCATCAGCAGAAAAAGAAAAGAAATAAAACAGTAAACAGCCAAAGGACGTAACTTAGAATGGGAGATGGATCGGTGTGTCAAAGGGAAGAGAAAAGCCATAGATGAAGTCGCACAGACCCAGGCAGGTGCTGGTCATTCAAAAGCTAAATGCAGAAAATATGACGAGGCATATCTTGCTCTCGGCTTCACTTACCGTGTCTATACCGGACGCTACAATTGTCGCGTCGCGCCGCAAAAGCTCTTCACTGACGCGACAAAGCGACCGGTGCAAATAATTTTAACTTCGTGTCAGTACGTCATAAATAGAACAAGGCATCAGTTTAATGTCACGTTTTTGTCTGTGCTCGCTCCCTAGTACATTCTTGTCGCATCGCGCTGCATTCAGTGTAGACAGTGTCACTGGTTATAATGGTTTCTACTGTATTTTGCCGCTCGCTTCCGGTGTACACACTGTGTTTAAGTGTCGTTGGTGGGAGCCGGAAAGCCTGTGTGTGTCCTATGCCTTCGCGGACAGCATGAAACCCACAAAAAATGTATAAATAACAGAGAGAGAAAAATAATACAGTTATTCTCTCTATGCTATTTTTCAATTTTTCAAGTGATGCAGGTGTTTTTTTTTTTTTCCTGTAGGTTTTTTAAATTAAAAAAAGCATTAATTTTTCATAATGTTTAGTGAAATTATTTGGTACTCTGAGGTGGGATGGGGATCGGGAAAGGGGGGAGGAGCCAGATTTTTTTATAGGTTTAAAGGGGGGCGCGACCAAAAAAGTTTGAGAACCAATGGTCTAAAGTTAATAGACAGTGCAAGTGCAAGTGCAAGAGATAAAAGTGCAGTCCACATGTTTACATATGTTTATTACAGTGACTTTGAATTACAAAGTAGTGTGGTAAAGCAACAGATTTTTTTTTTATATTTCTGCAATCTACTTTAGTTTGTGATTTGTTACTGACTTTCATATTTGTTTACACCAGGCTTATTTGTCAGTGTTTTATGTTGTCATAATTATTACATGCTTATAAGGTTGGAAGTTCAACAAATCAGTCTGTATACTGTGATTGTAGTTGTTAAATAAAAATGTCATTCATATCAATTCATGCATCACCTAATTTCATCGCAGCATATAGACCTGGCCTACAGAAAAGAACATTTATGCTTAATCTATCTAATAGTGTGTTGGGCATACTATACAATGATTTATAGCTTGTCTTTGTTGAATAATACTGAACATAAAGAGCTTTAAAAAATAATTGGATATTAAATTGCAATCGCAATATTGGTAAATAAAATCGCAATTACATTATTTAACAAAATCGTTCAGCCCTAATATTATATATTTAATATAATTATTTAAATAAAATTTAAATTAATAAAATTATTATTTTTTACCCTTGAAAAATTAATTTAAAATATTTTTAGTATTAAGTGTACAACTACATGTTTTCAAGGTGTAAGAAAACATGTTACTTTATATTACTAAAACATATTAAAATATATTACGTTTTACTTGATGGTTACACCTTATGATATGTTTCGGTAGCAGCAAAGTCAATGTTTACACTTTTCAGAGGACTCAAACTATGAACTGTTTACTTCTAATTGACTTCATATTTCGCTGGAAAAATACAGCCTCAACAACATAAAACATTAAGTAACAGGCACAGAAGCAAGGTCATCTGTGTTAACTGCAACCAATAAAGAAAGAACAAAAAATATTTATTGCTTGCAGACGTTGAGGTGAATGTATCTTGGTGTACCTTACGAAATGTTCCACTTAAAGGTGAGTTAAATCTTTACTCTTGGTCTCTCTGCCCTACTTAGAGCCTGTGTTATCGGTCTTCATAACCCAAACTGAATGCCTTTGTAGCACTCTGCTAAATTCACCTTTCTCTTGAGGCTCTGTGTCTTTCCTCTTTTTCCCCCCACTTTAAAAGAAATAATTTCCATTTGTCTCTTCCTATGTCTATCCATTTCCCCGGTATGACTGTCCTAGAAAAAAGTGTAAAGCACCTACTGGTGTATTCACAGGGATTATACGTCTAATCTCAACACTTCATCATATAATTTTCAATGGTACAGCTCATAACAGCCGTAGCAACCCACGATGTGAGAACATGTGGAAAAAATACACTGAACCTCTGTAAGTGTCCTCAAAAGAAACAGGCTCCTGAGAAGTGTGAAGGTGTGAATTATTGATAAGCAGTGATGAGAATCGGAAGGAATTTGAAAATTCTGGTTCCGATTTAGATTCCGGTTCCAACAGCGATTGTTTTAGTACTTTTGAAAAAGAAATATGTGCAAACACAAAATGCAGTTCTTATTACATTTACAGCCCTCAGCAGTCTGATGACCCATGATGAGATCATTTCAGATTTTCAATGTGTTTTCATGTTTTTCAGAGGCAGTCCAATACAAATGCAATCCAATAACTGGAACTAACTACACTAAGACTTATTTTTTTATTATTATTGGAAGTCTTATGCTTACCAAGGATATTACCAGTAATATTGTGAAATGTTATAACAATTTAAAATAATTGCTGTCTAAGTGAAGATATTTTAAAATGTAATTGATCCTGTGATGCAAGCTGAAATTTCAGCATCATACTCCAGTCTTCGGTTCACATGATCCTCAGAATTCATCTAATATACGAGTTTGCTGCTCAAGAAACATTCCTTTAGTGTCACTTTTGAGGCATGTAATATTTAATTCATATTTAACACATTATTGAGCAAAACTCTGTAAAACAGTAATCTTGTTAAATATTAATTGCAATTTAAAAATATACTTATTTCCTTGGATTGCAAAAGCTGAATTTCAACAGTCATTACTACGGTCTTACAGTGTTGGATGATTTCTTATTATTTTATTATTATTATTCTTAGGTTTTTTTTTAGAAAAATTGCAGATTGCAACAAACACCAAAGTGATGATAAACAAAGGATTTGTACTAAAGATACTGGTCAAGTTGTAGGGGTCAAGTGCGATTCAAGTTATGATTCACAAAAAGAACTGCCTCCTATGAATTTCTTTGGGAAAAGAACTGGTTTTGCTTTTAGTTTACTGAATTTGCGCAAAAAAAAAGGCTCAGAAGAGTCTGCATGGGGTTGTTAGTAATTTTTCTGTCCACACGTTTCATGAAATACTTTATTTATTTTTTATTTTAATAAGAATGATTCCTGATTTCCATCCGTCATTTGTAAGTAGACGTGCCCTAGTTATGCTATGAAATTCATTATATAGACATTGTTTTATTAAAAGTAGAGGACTACAGTTCAGGGATATGCAAAGTTAGACCCACGGGACAAAATCTGCCCCACCACACGGTTATCAGTGTCAGTTTACCAAAATCCACAATTTTATTTTATTTTTTGAAAATTCACTTGCCACTTCTGCACTTCAAGTGAATGATGCAACACAACAAATCAGAACTCTCCCGCTATAATGAACGAACTTGTCTGCACTTCTAAAGAGTTTGTCAATTTTAACGTGTCTACACTGAATACAAGAGGACAGCATCAGATGCATGCAGTTTGCATTATTGCCATTGAAGCCGCTTATAATGAAATAAGTTTTTTTAAAACTTCACCCTCAGCCATCCAAGATGTAGATGAGTTTTTCTGTTTGTTTCACAGTTTGAAGTAAAAAAAACAACGAGGCTTTGATTCCTTTCTTACAAACATGCAGCTTTTCAATCCACAAGATGTTAATTGATGGACTGGAATGGTGTGGATACTGTGATGTTTTTTATCAGCTGTTTGGACTCTAATTTTTACGGCACCCATTCACTGCAGAGGATCACTGGTGAGCAAGTGATGTAATGCTGAATTTCTCAAAATCTTTTCTGATGAAGAAACAAATTCATTTACATTTTGGATGGCCTAAGGGTGAGGTGATGAAAATAAAATGCTGTGACTGTTGAAAGCAAATGAAAATCAAATAGCATTACAATAGGGTGACCATACATGCTCTTTTTCCCAGACACATCCTGGCCAGGATTTCATACTTGCCCTAAATAATCCAGGTTTTGGCTTGGTTCCTGCTTTCTACTTCTGATGGTAATTAATAAAAATTAGTTGGACCAATAACTGCCTGCATCGTACAGATCGCCCATGCATTGCATGTGAAAGTGGATCTACCGCAAAACGGGCAAGTGATGCAAAGACCGTACATATTAGGGTGTTCCCTTTAACGGTGCTGTGCAGACTGATCGATGACATCAAAGTACCGCAAGAGCGTTTCGAAAGCATAGGAGACGTCTGCTCTCTATAGCTCCCATGATGTGATACACCGATCGGTCTGCGCAGCACAAACAAAGCCAAAACCTAGATATTTTAGTCAATATAGTAATCCTGGCCAGGACGTGTCCGGACAAAAGGGCTTGTATGGTCACCCTACATTACAATAACCAGGTCATTTGATTCACTGGCCCTTGGTGACCCTTGTGTTTTCTAAAAGTGGTCCCTGAGCTGTGTAATTTGAATATTCTTGCTATACTATGTAATATAGTCCCTATTCCTCTCACAGGTTTCGAATTTCTGAAATCTTTATAGTGTAAAAACAAATGTACTAGCACCTTTAAACTTTAACTACCCCTCATTATCTTCCTCAAAGCACAAGTTTAATCGGCTAGGAAGAGAACTTACATTTCTTCTCCTTTTATGACTGGCCAGAGGAGAACTGGCCCCCCGACTGAGCCTGGTTTCTTAATGCTGTACAGTTGCTTTGACACAATCTGTATTGTTAAAAGCGCTATTAAGGTGACTTGACTTGACTTGACTAATTAAATTCAGTATGTGCAATGTCGTTTGAATCCGCTCCTTGCAACCTTATTAGCCGCAAAGCTAAAATTGTTTGCTTGAGTGACTCATGAGTACAAACTTTACTCCAACTTACAAGACCTGTTAGCATCAGGCCAGGAAGGTTAACAGCTTGCATGTCTAAGTCCAAGACAGCCTGCTCTTGGTCCATTAGGTATTAGCATTGCTACTTTTTCGCTACATTAAGACAGCAGAATATAGCTGTCAGCCCTGTTTAGAGCGCTATACGGCTTTGTACACGATGAATGTGAATGCTAATGAACAGCTTCTTCCAGATAACCCTTGTGCAGTAAACCAGTATAAAGTGAGAGCACACACCTTTATAATGCAACCAAACGAAATAAAAAAGTAAGACAATAATAATGATAATAATTACAACAGCTCTGTCAATACATTTATTATAACATACACACATAGTGTTCAAATTTGGATCTGTCTATTTTCAATGTTTTTAACAGAATCGCTTCTTGCCCAGCAAGGCTGCTTTTATTTACGTAAAAAATAAACCAATTTGGGGCTATTCAAGAAGGGGGTCTGATCACCAAACAAATTTATTTTAGTAACTTATTAATTTGAAGTTAAATTGTGTTTTGTTGGTATAATGTCTGCTAGAATGTTAAAAAATGTTTAGTGTTATATTTTAAATTGTTGTTTTGTAATTGATTGGTTCTTTGAAAACAAGACAAACTAAAAAGCACTATTTTGGCTATTTCATTTGAGAAAAAAATGGTGCAACATCCATTGGACAAACCTATTTTAAGAAAAAAACCGTGTTCGGTATTCGGCCCAGTGTTTCATTTTGTTCGGTTTCAGCTTCGGCCAAGAATTTTCATTTCGGTGCATCCCTACTTTATGCAATTCAATAATTTATGTAATTATGTAATTTCATAATTACTTATCTTTTCCTTTGAATATGTTTTAAAATATTTGCTGAATGTACTGACCAGATTTATTGTAAATGCAAATATACTTTAATGCAATTTCTATTGAAACCTTTATGTCATTTATTTACATATATTTGTAATTACACCTTTGTAACAAAGTTGCAAATAAATTACATTTATTTAAAATATATTAAATTCAATATTGAATAACACACAACAGTTAAAATTATAATCAAGTACTTTACACATTCTCTAGTATTTTAGTCAAAAATCCAAATATTACTGTTAAAGTATGACACAATATTACTAAAACAATTATTTAAAAAGTACTTTAAAGTAAAACTATTAATTTGACATTATCACAAAGTGCGCTTTTTAAAAGTGTACTTAAGTCTGTTAAGAAACAGTCATGAAAGTCTACTCTCTTTAAGTAAACTTGAGATAATTTTAAAATATGCTTTTAAGACTTTAAGTACAATACAAGTGCACATTCAATACATTTTTTTCTCAAAGGATATTCGAGTCACACCTGTTAGCAAACACTCCCAAACATTTACTTTGCGAATGTAGCATTCCCACCCCTTGTATTGCTTTAGGGTTAGCATTCTCCACATAAGTGTTTCTTAGCAGTCAGCAGCATTTACAGCCATTGACCACACCATTTGATCAGCGGCTAATGACACTAAACACAATCGCTTCAAGACAAACCCAGTGCTGTTTAGAGCAGAACAGATGTTTTGGCAAACTGATCTCATGGTTTAATTAGCCATTGATACTAAGTGCATTAGCGGTGAGAAGCGTCACAGCTTGTCGCGCTGCATGTGCTAGCGCTAATAGGGACTAGGACTGATGGTGTGGTGATGGTGGAAGACAATCAATAGGTCTTCCAAATGGCTGAATGGAAGATGTCAACACTGAGGAGTGTTTTTATTGGGAGCTGCTTAAGGGGGTGTTTTATGGCTACCAACATCTGGAGCTCGGGCAGATGTGTGTGTGACAAACAGGAGGACGCCTTAATAGGTCTCTCTAGGTGAAAGTCATTACTGCCCATTACACAGTCGACTGAGAATGATATCCACGGTGTTCTGGTGCGCTTAATAACTTAATTAAATGCTTTGATTGATAATACAAGCATCTATTGTCATCAAGCTGTGATTATAAGAGCGAAATGTAAGATTAGCTTATGTAATTTGCTCACCTCATCTTACTCAATTATTCAAAATCATTCATTAAGCTTGAGCTTAAAAAAGGCCATAAATTGTAAAGCAAGGATTAGCGTTTAAAAAAAAAAGTAGTACTTGTACATTAAGTCATTCAAAGTCACAATGTAAGCATTTACTTAGTCAAACTAAAAGCCACTTTCCTTACGCAAACAAAGTCCAGCAATATACTGTGTGATTTGGCCGGGGAAAAAAAGAAAACATTTACTGTAATATCTCACATTGATGTTGCTTGATTAAAGGCTGAAACAACAAAAAGGCATACAAAATTTAAAAGCAGCTCTTATGAATGTGTGTGTGTGTGTGTGTAAATTTAAGCTACTATCATATTTGCCCGTGCTCAACTTGAAAAAAAAAATTACGGGACGGTCCACTTAGAGTCCTCTTTTAAAGACCAATCTGTGGTCACAAATCCGGTCTCTGAACTTTCATCTGCTAGCCATCAAGTCCCCTTTCCAATTTCATTGACTCTCGCACTACACATGTGCACATCACCCCGGACTACATATCCCTTCATTCATTACACTGATTGCACACAGCACTGATTGCACACACCTGTTTCACTGATTGCAAACAGCTGTTTCACATCACTCACTCACTATATAACATTCACTCAAACTACCATTCACTGCCGAGTATTACTTAGCCTGCTAGTTTTGTTTCCTTGTTTTGCCTTGCCTTGCCTTGTCTGTTTTCTCGGTTTTTGATCTGTGCCTGTTTTTCCTGGATTTATCCCTTTAGTCTTGTCCCTTTTTGATTCTGTCTGCCGATCGTCAACCTACACTAGCCCTAGGACTATTCTTGTGTCTTGCCCGCCATATACCTGTTTGCCATTGTTTGACCCTGCCTGTGTTTCTGACCTCTCTGCTTAATAAAGCTTTGCACATGGATCCGCACGTCTCACGTCTCGTCAGCTCTTTAACAGAATACTCGGCCACACAAGGAGCCAGCAGCTTTCTCTATGGACATTTGCCAGGTATGGACACTGCAAGGCTGTTGTTAGCCCTTGAGCAGTGCACCCACTCGCTCGAGGACTACATTCAAGAATATCTGGATATTGCGTGTTATTATGATCTGCCAGATTGTGTACTCATAGACTTTTTTTTGTGATGGAGTAAATTAACCTTTAAAGTCACGATTAACCCGTGAGGGACCCCGTTCTTCTCTAAGCAATTTTTTGGATTTTGCTCTGCTGTGTGTTGACTCCGTGTTCACGGTGGGTGTTGCGGAGAAACATGTCACAGAGTCCGCTTGTGTAATGGCGGCCGCACTAGAGCACGCCCACAAAATGGTGGCGACGCGGAGCCCGGACGTAAAATGGGCGTACACAACAGCGCCCCGTCAAGTCCAATTGATCTTCACGGTCAGTCAAGTCACCGCTGATCATCCCGATTCAAATCAGTCCCCAGTTTTTATGATCAGGAGTCTAGTCAGTCACAGCTGATCTTATGAGTCTAGTCAGTCACATTGATTGTCAAATGAGTCACGTCAGTTACAATTCATTATCATGAATCAAGTCTAGTCACAGTTGATCTTCCTGAGTCGAGTCTAGTCACAGTTGATCGTCACGAGTCAAATCAAGTCACAGTTTATGATCATGAGTCTAGTCAAGTCACAGCTGATAGTTATGAGTCGAGTCTAGTCACAGTTGATCGTCACGAGTCAAATCAAGTCACCATTTATGATCATGAGTCTAGTCAAGTCACAGTTGATCGTCAGGAGACAAAGCAATTCACGCGTTTATGATCAGATCTACAAGTCACGCTGCTAGTTATGAGTCTAGTCAAGTTACAATTCATTATCATGAGTCGAGTCTAGTCACAGTTGATCGTCATGAGTCAAATCGAGTCACAGTTTATTATCATGAGTCTGGTCAAGTCACAGCTGATATTCATGAGCCTAGTCAAGTCACAACTGATATCCATGAGTCTAGTCAAGTCACAACTGACATTCATGAGTCTAGTCAAGTCACAGTTGATCTTCATGAGTCAAGTCACAGCTGATCTTCATGAGTCAAGTCAAGTCCCAGCTGTTCCGTGAGTCAGGTCAAGTCACTGTTCATTATTATGAGTCTAGTCTAGTCACCGCTGATCTTCCTGAGTCAAATCTAGTCACAACTGATCTTCATGAGTCAAGTCAAGTCATGCTTGATCATCATGAGTTTGGTCTAGTCACAGTTGATCGTCATGGGTCATGTCTAGTCACAGCTGATCTTCATGAGTCACGTCAAGTCACAGCTGATCTTCCTGAGTCAGGTCAAGTCACAGCTTCCATTCCTGAGTCAAGTCAAGTCACAACTGATCTTCATGAGTCAAGTCAAGTCGCAGTTGATCGTTGTGAGTCAAGTCAAGTCACAACTGCTTTTCATGAGTCCAGTCAAGTCTCAGCTGATCTGCCAGAGCCTCATCATGTCTCAGCTGTTCATCCAGAGCCTCGTCACGTCTCAGCTGATCATCCAGAGTCATGTCACGTCACAGCTGACTCATGATCAAGTCAAGTCGCAGTTGTCGGTCGTGATCAATTCCAACTGATTTTCTAGAGTCTCATCATGTCTCAGCTGATCTTCCAGAGCCTCATCATGTCTCAGCTGTTCATCCAGAACCTCGTCACGTCTCAGCTGTTCGTCCATAGTCACGTCACCGCTGACCTTCTAGAGTCTCGCCACGTCCCAGCTATTCATCCAGATTCACGTCACATCACAGCTGATTATCCAGAGTCATGTCACGTCCTGTCTGTTGCACCCAGATTGTCGGGGTCGGTCCGTCGGTATCCCAGTCTGGTGTCCAGTGTGAGGGATGCATCGCTGGTGTCTGCACGCGCAGCTGGTATCCCCAAACCCCCTCACTTTAGCCCTCCTGTTCCTGAACTCATTCCCCTGTCTGCAGCACTTCCCAAATGGGGGGTTGCTTTATGGTGTATCTAGGCCGCGTACTCCACCGCCGATTTGCTAGAAGCAGCGGCACCAGCTACAACATCTCCAGAGGTGGCGGCTTACGCTGCAGAACCTCCCGAGGTAGCGGTGTCCACTGCCGTGCTCCCAGAGGCCACGATGTCCACTGAAGTCTCTTCAGAGTTGGCGGCGCAGGCTGCAGAACCTCCCGAGATGGCGACACTTGCCTCAGTTCCTTGCGTGGTGGTGGCGCCCAGCAACGCACTTTCTGCCTGTCCTGTTCTGGCCAAGGAGGCCGTCTATGAACTCTCTGCCTGTCCTGTTCCGGCCAAGGAGGCCGTCTATGAACTCTCTGCCTGTCCTGTTCTGGCCAAGGAGGCCGTCTATGAACTCTCTGCCTGTCCTGTTCCGGCCATGGAGGCCGTCTATGAACTCTCTGTCTGTCTTGTTCTGGCCAAGGAGGCCGTCTATGAATTCTCTGCTTTTCCTGTTCCGGCCAAGGAGGCCGTCGCTGAACTCTCTGCCTGTCCTTTTCCGCCAAGGAGCTGTCAGAACCTCTGCCTACCTGTTTCCGGCCAAGGAGGCCGTCTATGAACTTTCTGCCTGTCCTGTTCCGGCCAAGGAGTCCGTCTATGAACTTCCTGCCTGTCCTGTTCCGGCCAAGGAGGCCGTCTATTACTTCCTTTGCCTTCTCTGTTCCGGGCCAAGGAGCCTCTATGTACTCTCTGCCTGTCCTGTTCCGGCCAAGAGGCCGCCTATGAACTCTCTGTCTATCCTGTCACCGTTATAGAGGCCGTTTGCAAACTCCCTGCTCGTCCTGTCACGGCTAAGGAGACTGTTTTCAAACTCCCTGCTCGTCCTGTCACAGCTATAGAGGCCGTTTGCGAACTCCCTGCTCGTCCTGTCACAGCTATAGAGGCCGTTTGCGAACTCCCTGCTCGTCCTGTCATGGCTAGGGAGGCTGTTTGTGAATTCTCTGTGTGCTTTGTGTCTGCCAAGGAGGTCTGTTGTGAACTTTTGTCCTGTCCCGACCCAGCCAAGGTGGCTGCCTCTGAACTCTCAGCCTTGTCTGTCAACCCCAATGTTTTGTCTGTGTTGTCTGTCTTTGCTCTCTCGTTGTTACAGTCTCCGCCGTGGTCTCCTGATCGATGTGGTTCACCAAGGGGGTTCTCTGTTCCTTCTGCTCTGCCGTGGTGGTCTATCTGGCTCTGGTGGTCCTCCCCCTGTTCCGCCTCCACTCCACCGCCCTCCGGAATCGGAAAGGGTTTTGAGCGTCTGGAAGCCGCTCCTTGGGGGGTGGGGCTCTGTCACGAATCCGGTCCGTGAACTTCCATCTGCTAGCCATCAGAGTTCACCCTTTCCAATTTCATTGACTTTCGCACTACACACTGTTGCACATCACCCCGGACTACATATCCCCTCATTCATTGCACTGATTGCACTCAGCACGGATTGCACACACCTGTTTTCACTGATTGCACACAGCTGTTTCACATCACTCACTCACTCAAACTACCATTCACTGCCGAGTATTACTTAGCCTGCTAGTTTTGTTTCCTTGTTTTGCCTTGCCTTGTCAGTTTTCTCGGTTCTGATCTTTGCCTGTCTTCCTGGATTTCTCCCTTAGTCTTGTCCCTTTTTTGATTCCGTCTGCCGAATGTCGACCTGCGCTAGCCCTAGGACTAATCTTGTGTCTTGCCCACCATATACCTGCCTGCCTCTGTTTGACCCTGCCTGTGTTTTCTGACCCTCCTGCTTATAAGTTTGCACATGGATGCCGCACTCTCACGTTCGTCAGCCCCGAACAATCTGACACAAGAATCGGTCCCCAACCACGTTCCATCACAACGGTTATTAGTAACATACTTAACTTTATAATAATATATTTAGAAATAATTTTAACAATTATTTTAGATATGAAGATAATTATTAAGACATTTATTTTAAGATTATATAATCGGACAATTAAATGATATACGATACAACAATTATTTTATGTACAATGTACTAATTAGTAACACCTTGCTATTAAAAAGCACTTGCAATAAGCATAAAATTATTCGGCTCACCGCTTTATTTTAAGGTCCCAATTCGCCTATTACAGCATTCGAGTATGAAAAACCAAGCGAAAGCTGAGCACTGTGTCGGAAGACGAAACTTGAAATTCACTATAGCATATATAGAGATAGCCTTCATGCTTTCAGTGTGGAACTAGCCACAGCTAGACAGAGTTTTTCTCAAACCTTATAAACAGTAACTTGAACAACACTTGCACTCTTTTTGCTACGGTTGAGAGACTGACAAACCCCCCAAATAAGATTGCCAGTGAAATGCTCTCCGACAGCAAATGCAATGAGTTTGCTTCCTTTTTTTCTGAGAAGATCAATAATATCAGGGAGGCGATTAGCACATCCCCAAGTTATGCAAAGGTTAGACATATTCGACCACAATATCAAAAAGAAGATACTATGTCTGCTTTTGAAGAACTTGATAGCAAAATTTTGGAAGAAATAGTACAGCACCTTAAATCGTCAACATGCTATCTTGGCACACTTCCCACATATTTTTTCAAAATTGTGCTTAACTGTTTGGAAGCAGATCTTTTAGAAGTGGTGAACGCCTCACTTCTTTCTGAGACTTTTCCAAACTCCCTGAAAACTGCCGTTGTTAAACCCCTTCTGAAAAAGAGAAATTTTGATAACACCATATTGAGCAACTATATACCAATATCAAATCTTCCTTTTATATGAAAGATTATTGAAAAGGTAGTCTTTAATCAGCTGAACAAATACTTAAACTCAAATGGATACCTGGACAATTTTCAATCTGGTTTTCGACCGCATCACAGCACAGAGACAGCACTCATTAAGATAAATTATATTCGCTTAAATTCTGAATCTGGCAAAATGTCAGTGCTGGTACTACTATATCTCAGTGCTGCGTTTGATACTGTCGATCATAACGTACTACTAGAGAGACTGGAAAACTTGGTCGGGCTTTCTGGCATGGTAATTAAATGGTTCAGGTCATACTTAGAAGGGAGAGGTTATTATGTGAGTATAGGAGAGCATAATTCTAAGTGGACGTCCATGACATGCGGTGTCCCACAAGGCTCAATTCTTGCACCTCTCTTGTTTAGTCTGTATATGCTCCCACTAAGTCAAATGATGAGAAATAACCAAATTGCCTATCACAGCTTTGCTGATGATATCCAGATTTACCTAGCCTTATCTCCAATTGACTACAGCCCCATTGACTCCCTCTGTTAATGCTTTGATGAAATTAACAGTTGGATGTGCGATAACTTTCTTCAGTTAAACAAAGAAAAACCGAAGTCATTGCATTTGGAAACAAAGATAAGTTCTCAAGGTGAATGCATACCTTGACTCTAGGGTTCTAACAACTAAAAATCAAGTCAGGAAACTTGGTGTGATTCTGGAGACAGACCTTAATTTCAGTAGTCATGTCAAAGCTGTAACGAAATCAGCATACTATCATCTCAAAAAAATTGCAAGAATTAGATGTTTTGTTTCCAGTCAAGACTTGTAGAAACTTGTTCATGCCTTTATCACCATCAGGGTGGACTATTGTAATGGTCTCCTCACTGGCCTTCCCAAGAAGACCATTAGACAGCTGTAGCTCATCCAGAACGCTGCTGCCAGGTTTCTGACTAGAACCAGAAAATCTGAGTATATTACACCAGTCCTCAGGTCCTTACACTGCCTTCCAGTTATATTTAGGATTGATTTTAAAGTACTTTTACTCGTTTGTATATCACTCAATGGCCTAGGACCTAAATGTATAGCAGATATGTTCACTGAATATAATCCTAACAGACCACTCAGATCATTAGGTTTGAGTCAGTTAGAAATATCAAGGGTTCTCACAAAACAAGGGGAGTCCGCTTTTATTTATGCCACCCGCAGTTGGAATCAGCTTCCCGAAGAGATCAGATGTGCTAAAACATTAAAACGTCACATTTAAATGCAGACTCAAAACACATCTCTTTAGCTGTGCATTTATTGAATGAGCACTGTGTGATGTCCGAACTGAATGCACTATATTATATGTATAATCGTTTCCTTAAATCTTTAAAACTCTTAAATTTTGGGGGGGGAAATAATCCTCAAAGTTTTTAAATTCCTTGTTTTCTTGTTGTGATTATTGTTTTTATTTTAATTTTAGTAAAGCCTTTGCATTACATTGTGTAGGAAATGTGCGATACAAATAAACTGGCTTTTTTTGGGGGGGGGGGCCCCCTTGCCTTGCCTATTAACTGGTTGCTTATTAGCATGCATATTACTAGCATATTGTCTGTTTATTAGTGCTTATAAAGCACATAGTCTGCATGACCATATTCTACATAATACCTAAACTTAACAACTATCTTATTAATTATTAATAAGCAGCAAATTAGGAATTTGTTCAGGGAAAACTAATAGGGAAAGTTAATTGTGAATATGTGTTCCCTGTTCTAAAGTGTTACCATGATTTAGTACTAGTAGTAGCAGTAATGGTAGTACAATAATATATATATTTTTTTAATTATCACATCCTACAAATCATACAAGGTTAATTCTGATTAATTGTGCAGCCCTAACTGTGCTTATTTCCAGCCGGTCTCACACAAAGCAACAAGGTTGGCTCTCATCCACCAGTTGTGGTTCGGCCACCTGGCCTCCGCCAGCTCCAAAACTGCCTCATCAAGCTTGCTGTAGCCCCAGCTGAGGTAGCGTTTAACCTTAAAGACACTTGTATCTGTTCCCCAGCGCCACCCTCCCTTCTCACACCTCGACCCACCTGCCTCGGCTATCCAAAATGTCAGGTCATGGGCCACTGACTGCCTGCGAGCTCCCCGGTCTCAAACGACACTCACAACCGCTCGATGGTCCACTGACCACAGCGCGGGTAAAAATGACCTTTCAAAGCTTTCTAAGACTGGATTTTTTTTAATAGCACCAATGATCTGAGATCTGAGACTTGATCAGCGCAGGAAGGCAATTCTCACCACAACCTCCTGAAGTGGTTGTTTTCGAGTTTCATCTGCCCTAAGGCAGGTAACTCTAGCTGATATAAAGGGCTACATCCTATTAAATGACACCAGAAATGAATTTCCAGTTATAGGTTATTGTTGCGTGTAACGAGCCCCAAACTGCCAAGCTTTAAAGGCGTTTAACAGGGTTTAATGATTCTTTGTGTTGACGAAAGAAAGCAGCATCAGAATTGTATTAAAGATGATACGTCAGACTCTTCATACGGTCGTAAACACCCACAGAAGATTCAGTGGTCATAAAAAAAAAGACATAAAACATGGCCGGAGCTCATAATCTTAAGCTTTTTGCAGTAAGGAGCATCAGACATGCAACTTTATATTCACACTCCAAACAGATAATGCTTCTGATTAAAAATGCACATTTGCAGCACATAATTAAAGGATGTTTGTCACGAGGATGAATGGTGCTGTAAAAAGTTAACAATGAGGCAAATTAATGGAACTGAGTGTGGTAAATGCCTTAGGGGTACAGTTGATGCATGCTGGGAATGATGGAGGGACTTTGAGAGGCTTTTAAAGAGACACAATTAAAAAAAATTGCAAGCAAAAACCTCATATGTAATCAGATTAAAGTAACATAAACAGAGACAGATGAATCAAAACATGTTGAGCCAAATTAATTTACACACATTTATATTTTGCTTAAAGGCAATAAAGCTTACTTTAGGACCAATAAGATCCTTCCCCATAGTTAACCTTCATCCATAATAATAATAATAATGGTAAACAATGCATACCAAGCTTATTTTAACAGGGGCTAATACTAATAATAATAATAATAATAATATAGAAAAGCAATATGCGTTATCAAAAATTAAGCTTATTTTGCAACCAGTAAGATTCTCTCCCCATTTGTCTTACCATAATGTGAAAACATTAATAATATATTAAATAGAGAAGTATTTCTACATTATTTGAGTATTATTACGCTTACATTTATGTTAATAATCATTCTTCAGATGAGAATAAAAAAAAGAGTAAACTTTTTAAACCCCACTAAAATAGAATCTGTTCATAATCCTCACTTCAGCAAAAATCATTCAGCAATGTAAAAATAAATTCGTATTAGTCGTAAAAATTGGCTTCATGTTCTGAACAATAAACCATAGAACCATTAGATCCTCCTCATTCGCCTTAATGTACTAAAAAAACCATTCACCTTAATTGATACAAAAATTACTTATATATTATTAAATGGGTTAAGTATTTATCCATCATGATAGTGTTTATTCAACTACTTTCTGGCGATAGAAAAAAATAATACTGTAATACAATAATGTGAATCTAATGAGAATCATTATTCAGAATGAGAATAACAAAAACAAGAGTAAAAGCTCTAGACACACCACAGTAAATGAGGAAAATTGTTCTTAATTTTTAGAAAAATTTCACAATGCTAAATAAAATTGTAATAGTCTTACAGACATCTTCTAATTATATAATATATATATATATATATATCTATATATCTATATATATAGCTATATATATATTATATATAACAGTATTTGATGCTAAAATTCACACGCGCCAGTGCCAATGCGGTAAAACAAATTTTTGTATATATATTATTTTACCCAAACCAAAAGAACTAATTCTTTCTTAAAAAATACACACCCATTTCCTTTTGTATAATGGCATCTTTGTATACGCCATGGGTAGTATGGCGCTTGCGCCGCAGACAGCAGCCTCAGTGTTTGGCTCTCCAGTGTTTTTACTGTTTTTGTTCGTTTTTCGTTTCTCAAACACGATCAGTTTTACCATGGATGAGCTGCTGAACATTCGGCAGAACACAACAAAAAATCTTCTACCGGATTTCAATTATTCAGACGTTTTGCTGAACGTTGTACTCGGCGGAGCAGCTGCGCTGATCAAGCGCTTCAGGACGCGCAGACGGGGGAAGAGAGCAGGCATGCTCGTGAAGCTCAGGAAGCGCGGATTTCGAATGCCGTTGCCTAGCATCCATCTTGCGAACCTCCGCTCTCTACCCAACAATACGGACTAACTCCTTCTGCTCTCCCGGAGAAATAAGGATTTTTCACACTGCTGCTCTGTGTTTCACGGAAACCTGGCTGAATGATGCCATTCCGGACAGCGCGTTAAGTCTCCCGGGCTTTCAGCTGTTCAGAGCGGATCGCGACTCAGAATCAACGGGGAAATCACAGCGGCGGGACATGTTTTTACATCAACGAAAGGTGGTGTACAGATGTTACAGCGTTAAAGAAGATGTGCTGTTCCGATCTAGAAGCGCTTTTCATTAACTGTAAGCCGTTCTATTCCCCGCGGGAGTTTCACTCGTTCATTCTCGTGAGTATTTACATCCCTCCGCAAGCACACGTGAGCTCAGCTTTACAGAAACTCACTGATCAGATCACAGAGACAGAACAACAACATTAAAACTCTGTTTTAATCATTCTCGGGAACTTTAATAAAGCAAATCTTTCCTGTGAACTGCCAAAATACAGACAGCATGTTACATGTCCCACCAGAGACAGTAATATACTGGACCATTGTTACTCCACAATAAAGGATTCATATCGCTCGGTCCCCAGAGCAGCTATAGGACTCTCTGACCACTGCCTGGTTAATCTTATACCGACCTACAGGCACCCTATCAACAACTTGCTGAAGACCTGAATTAGTTTTACTGTAGATTTGAAACTCCCAGTCTAACACCCCACACCCGCTCTGAACATCTCTCCACACAACCATCACCACCTCCTGCAACCCCCCTCTCCCCCAAACCTGCAATTCAAATCAGTGAAGATGAGGTGCGCCAGGTCTTCAGAAAGAACAAGAGAAGAAAAACCCCCCAGATGGTGTTTGTGAACGGGGCTTTAGACATTGTAAATTATTAGAACTTCAGTAGTACATTATCTGTGCAATCCATGCTGTTGTTTACATCCGAGTATCTCCAATAATGGCCGCGGATCCGGGTAATTGACCAAACTATGGTGTATGTGCAAATCCTCCACTGATGTTTTTCTTCCCCTAACCCACAAACTCGCATACTAATAAAGAGTTTTATCACAGTGCTCTTCTACCTTTGGTGGAACGTAGAACTCAAGCTGGAACTTCTCTCCTTCGTCCACATGCACGGCGGTCTTCCTCAACAGCAACCTGCATTTCTGCCACTGCACCGCCCCCATACAGTTAGTGTCATCGGCCACCATGTATCGGAGCGCACCCTCCCTCTGGATCTCCAACAGCTCCGCCTTATGGCCCTGAGAGCCACGTGGCAGCCGCAGCTTCTGGCTCCAGTGTTCGGGCCCCACGGACTCGGCTCCATTGGTCCTCCTGGAGCTCCCCGAGGGGTCTGGTTCTGGAGAGGCCCTGCGGTGCCAGATCTCCTTCACCCCGTCCACCACGCTCAGACTCATGTTGCGGAGGGAAAAGCCCTTCTTGAAGCGAGCCTTGCATCGCCCCAATGACACATCCTCCGAACTCCTGGATTGGCTCATGGTTGCCATCTTACGGGTGGGGGTCTGCTGTTCCTGTCCGCTGGCTCCGCCCCCTCCGCTGTCCATGCTATCCAGCGATTCGCTCGAGGCCCCCACGTCTTTGCGTCGATGGTAGAGGTTGTGACTGAAGGGCAGCGTGCAGCTCTGTAGGCCCACAAAGGGCACGATGCTGTACTTCGGAGCGGAGGAGTCTCCCGGAGAGCCGGGACCTTGGTCAAGGGCGGCAGAGAAGCAGGTCAAGAAGTGTTGAGCAAAGTGTTGCGAGAAGCTGGCGTCAGCACCGGGCGCGTCGTAGCATGGGTTCTCGCTGATGAATCGCCGGAACTTGTAGGCAAAATCGGCGGCGGAAGCTCGAGCGTGAAGCTCACAGAACTCCTTCCAGTCGGGCAGCGTGCAGGAGGAGTGCTCCGGGCTGCTGGGTGCCCCGTCACCATTCATTACTAGGCCATGCCAATGCCCTGGCAAACCACTGACACACAAACACGGAGAGAGCGACAGGTCAGTATGCAAATAAGAAAGTGTGAAGCAAAAGGCCACATTTACATTACATGGTTCAAGCGACCTATTTCTTCCTCCAATGTGGCACAGATCTGATATGACACACAAACATGTAAGCAGAAAAAAGGGCATGGATTCCAGTATTCTCAGATTGGTTTCAGGCCTCATTCATTTATTTCCATATTTGGATATGAATCAGATACGTGCATTTGCATCTGCCATGTAAGAAGACAGATTGGATATTCCTCTGTCAATGCGAGTTGTACATCATTGAAAAAGTAATGGTGGCAAATAGTGCTGTCAAACGATTAATCGCATCCAAAATAAAATATCTGTGTTTACATAATCTCTAGGTGTCTATATATATACAGTGGTGTGAAATAGTGTTGGCCCCCTTCCTGATTTCTTCTTTTTTTTTTGCACGTTTGTCACACTTTAATGTTTCAGGATCTCAAACAAATTTAAATATTATTCCAAGATAACACCAGTTCACACAACATTAACAAAACAAGTTTTTAAATGAAGGTTTTTATTATTTAGGGAAAACAAAATCCAAAACTACATTTCCCTGTGTGAAGAAGTGTTTGCCCCCGTTAAAACTGGTTTATCACACCTGAGTTCAATTTTTCTAGCCACACCCAGGCCTGATTACTGTCACACCTGTTTGCAATCAAGAAATTTCTTAAATAGGACCTGCCTGACAAAGTTAAGTAGACCAAAATATCCTCAAAAGCTAGACATCATGCCGGATTCAAAGAAATTCAGAAACAAATGAGAAGAAAGTAATTGAGATCTATCATTCTGGAAAAGGTTATAAAGCCATTTCTCAAGCTTTGGGACTCCAGCGAACAACAGCGAGAGCCATTATTCACAAATGGCAAAAACATGGAACAGTAGAGAACCTTCCCAGGAGTGTCCGGCCGACCAAAATTACCCCAAGAGAACAGCGACGACTCAT
>JADLZN010010580.1:0-57615 GCA_018155175.1 Sinocyclocheilus anophthalmus
TGATACATTTGAAATCTGCTGAATACGATTCCTTACCCTAAAAAGCCAAGACTTGCACAGATGACCCACACCATCATGCCATTGATATATTTCATCTCTGTTACGACCTCCTTCTGGCAGTATTGACATTTCATCCGCCCCGCAACAGTAGTCAGACGTGGTGGAATAATTACTGCATCTACAAATACACAGAAAAAGACTTAATACTGATGAAAATGAATAATAATATGATTTTAAACCTCTTAACATGTCACACAGCTTGCTGAAACCTTCTAGCATTTGAACACAGAGTAATCTAAGGCTTTACTGCTCACCCGGGGCCGGCGCAGGAGCTGGGACCATCTGAATTACAGGCTGTGCCACTGGAGCTGAAAGAGAAACAAGCTGGTGATGCAAAGCCACAAAACCAGAGACCCGTAGCACATCAACACTCACCAGCGGCAGGCACAAATACAGGCTGAGCTGCAGCCATGACTGGCATCTGTGCAGCTGGGTAAACTGTGGCCATTGGAGCTGGAAAACAGAAAACCATCATCTCCAAATGGTGGCATGACATGAGGAAGGTTGCATTTATCTTATTTATCAAATTTATGTACATTAACTTAAAGCATAAAAAGTGGTCAAAAAACACGATGCAGCCCAGTTTGTTTTTTTTATGTAATTCTTTTTAAATTGATTACAGTTTTTTTTTAACAATTGCTAGTTTTTCCTCAATACTTCAAAACTCTTCACACAGTCCCCTAACCAACTTTCATCTCGGCACAGCAGCTAATTTCACATTCAAAATGCACTAAAACACCAAAACACTTCATTTAGCAAGGAACTCGTTATTCCAAACACTGGCAAATATTGACAAGCTTAGGTGCTCAAATTTAGATGCAAATATCGCAGCCAGTCAGAAAAAGTGAAAAATGTCACACTTTTCTAGAAATGCTGCGTTTTTACAGTAACATTGTGGTATGCGGAAACATTCCTTCTGAACTAAGGTCTCATCTGCTCTGATCTATGCGAGATGTAGATGTTTAGGTTATGCTGGATGCCATGACTGTCAGTGGTGGCTGTGTACGATAGACCATGATCACTGATGAAAAAATGTTACCTGTGACTGCTAATCTCTGAATTGAGAACCAGAGGGTCTACTGACCTGGGTGGGTTTGAAAGGCAACCTGCGGTGCCGGGTAGGATATGTTGGTTTGGACCACCTGTGGTGCATATGGAGGGGGAAATTGTCCTCTGTCCATTATCAGCAGCCTGTAACTGAGAAAAACAGAGGTGCTTTAATAGTGTGACAGTTCCACATTCAACACTGGCGAGGCAATTTTCTTTTGAGTGTGACTAAATTATCAATTGTGTTATCATGAGACCTGATCGTCTGAAAGCAGAGCCCCGATCAGCCAGTTTGCCAACATTTTATCTGCCAGGAGTTTTGAGTAACAGATAAGTCAGTGGAATGCGTGGATTCGAAAAAATGAGAGAAATCTGTGTCTAACATTTCAAATCAAACATTCTAAAAGTGAGCGCTTCAATATACTGACATTAACCACTGTAGCATAAACTACTGGTCAGATGAATAAAAATAAAATGAATAAAAGGAAGGGTAACGCAGGTAAATAAGGCCACTTTTGACCCTGACTTTGAGAATTACCTGACATCACCCATATCATCTGTTAAGTTCAGCTTTCATAATATTGCTATTATTTTTTATCTCAGGTTTTACAATACCAATTATTTGTATCCAAACATCATAGTGCACTTAAAAAAATTAACAAAACAAAAAGCTAGCTGTGGAACAAGCAAAATTCAATTATTTAAAACGAATGAAACAAATTGGATTTATTGATAATAATCATATAAACCTTATTACTGTGTTTAAAACCTTTTCTGTTTATTAGTACAATTGCTAAAATCTTACCGGTTTTATTTATGACTGACAAATATGCATGAGTTATCAGTTATGTTAAAACTGTGAACATTTACATATATAAATGATATGCAATTCAAATGCATAAATCTGAAATGTATGTGTTTGTCTGTGGAAACAGATAATCCAAAATCAATCCAAAACCCCCAAACTCAATATAATATGACACATACCTGTGTGTTTCTGCAGTCGGCGGAAAGCTGTGAACTCTCTTACAGTATGCTCTTGCCTATAAAGACACTTAGATATTATAAAGAGTCTGTCAGAATATTGTAAAGATAAGGGGTGGAGCTTAAAGTACAGTCATGAGGGCCGATGGTAATGCAGATTCAGACGTTCCAGTTAAAGCAACTGAGTTACAGATTGAATGGTCAGGAACAACATGTTTACAAAACTCCTGAATTTTTAGTCCAAGCACCTCATCAAGTGTCCCATCTCAATTCCAACCATGTTTATAACTGTCACCTTTTTTGCTCACTCTCAGACTGTCAGCAGTTATTCTCTTAAATGCTTGACTAAAACACACTAAAAGATGGGTGGAAATTCACACAGGCTCCAATACATATTCATCATTTCTGTGTTGTGAAGCTCAAGTATGATGTGATGTTGATGATGTTCATTATGTTTGAACTGAACTAACAGCAGAAACTGAAGTCAGTAGGACTGCTGGATCATTAGTCAGAGGTACCACACACTTCATTAATGCTGAAACAGTCAATCTGAAGTGATTTTTCAAGAATTTATACATTTGACTTCATTTACACTTTCACAGACTGAGTGTTTTTCTCTCTCTCTCTCTCGATTGTGTCTATCATCTGTCCACGCATCTGTCCTGCAGTGATTGTGATTACTGTTGAGTTTGCAGTGTTTGCAGCTCCTACTGTGATTCTTCTTCAGATCATCTGTGCAAGAAGAGCTGGTGAGTTTTTCAGCTGATTCACATTGATCTGGAACGATCTGCACTCATGAGAGCTCAGTAAATGCTTTAGTGTTGAATTATTTTGCAGGAAGGAAGGACTCGCAGCACCCAGAGGAAATAGTGATGAATACAATATTAGAATGAAATACTCTCTACAAATAACAGGCCAGAATACAGCAAGATTTATCTTCATGTCAGTGATATTATGGATATTTGCGTACAGCTTTCACTGATATTTGGTCCATATACAGTACTGAATGCTTTAAATATAATATTAAATACTGAGAGACAGAAGTACCTTTAATGACCATGAATGGTAATTACAGAAATCATAATATAAATACATGGCAGTTTTCTAACCTTGATTCATCTGATTGTTACATTAAACTTTTTACAGACAGCTTTTTAAATGTTGTAATAGTCCATTTTAACTTGTGATGCAATACATGTCTGTTAATTATCACATGACATATTTACAGATGTATTTTTATGTTTTCTATTTGTATTTAATTACCATGTATTTTTTTCTTATGAAAATATATGAATGACTGTCTTCCCCACCTATCATTCTTCAACCTGTCTTTATGTGAAATACCATATGCAGAAATATAAATTCACAATTTGCAAATCTCTTTTTTTTTGGTCTTCAAATATGTGATGAACACTTATTTTAATCTATTTCACAGTCTAAAATTGTAAATATTGGGTTAATCTAAATATTGGGTTAATGTCACAAAATCACTCATATCTCTTGGCATAATTTGATATTTTCATATTGCATTTGCTTTCAGATAACTAAACAATTTTGGATCTGAAAGAAATCAAAAATCAGTTTATTAAAAATTAGTTTATGCACTAATCTGGCTTATACTTGAAATTTGCAATCGAGTATGATGACAATTTCTGGCACTTACAACAAATTGTTTGTAATGTTCCTCATAAGGTGCTTTTAATAAAACCATCTGTGAAGTGAAAAAATCTGAATCTAATGATAATGACAGAAAAACAAATCCCAAATCTTATTTGCTTTCCAGGAGTCTAACATCAGTTCTTTTCAGCTCTTTTATATGATAATAATCCACAGAACACTTATTTACTCATTTACTGGGTTGATAATAGGCTTTAAAATTAGGCTTTTCAATAGTTAAGATGTTATGTTTTTTTATGCACTGTTAAAAATTTCCTGTAGAATTTACAGTAAAAAAAAAAAAAAAAACAAAAAAAAAACAAAAAAAAAAAAACAAAAAACTTACTGGCCGCAGTTGGGCAAGGTAAATACTGTAAATTTAACTTACAGAAAAAATACTGTATTAATATTTACAGTACCATGTATCTTGCTGTAAATGTATTTACAGTATAATGTATTTTTACTGTAAAACATACAATAATTTTACAGTATTTTCTCCAGTAATATATTTTAATACAACAAAAAATTAACTTGTAATTGATTGTCCAGTTGTCTATTTACTGTAAAACTGTACAAATTGTATATTATTTCATCAGGTCTCAGTAAATAATAAAAATAAGCAATGACAACGGTGTAATTTGTTTTTAATTGTTTAATTGTAAAAATTGAAATAACATTTAAATATTCTTGCAGATTGAACTTTCACGTTTCTTCACAAACTTTGTTTTTTCTCAAACCTGCAGTAACAATACATAAGTTTCATATCACAGCATTCAAGAACAAATTCAGTCATAAGAACAATTTTAAAAACGTACAAATTCAAAAAGCTCTCCTGAGTAGAATGTGTTTGCTCATAGTAGCAACTGTTCAAACCTGTAGTAACATTTATACACAAGAGTCTCATATTACAGCAGTTTAAAACAAACTTGCACATTCAAAAAAAAAAAAAACTTATATGGAATGTATATTATGAATAGAATGTATTTGCTCTTAGGAGCTTAATAGTTTTGCCAGCTGAAATCCAGAAACTCTTTAATGAAGGAGGACACATGAGGGTTCAGGCCAGAGTTCTTCCTTCGCACCATTCAATTCAATTCAATTCAATTCAAGTTTATTTGTACAGCGCTTTTCACGATACAAATCGTTGCAAAGCAACTTTACAGCAAATTAAGTTTCTACAATATTTAGCGGTAGCTTATCAGTGGTGACTGTCAGTTAATGCACATATGGCAGAAATGAACGGAAAAATCAATTAAAGACGTAATAAAACAGACAATGAACACTATTAACAGCAATTATTATATGATGCAATCAAACTTATAGCAAAATGTGGTAGTTCTGTAAGTTGTTTCAGGGTTGGCATCATCTGAGGTCCTCTGAGGGGTTGCATCATCTCTTCTCAGGTGTTCTGGATCCAGACTGAAGCTTGTGTAAATCCTAGTTACCACGGGATGTCAATCCCAGCAGAAACAGAGAAACAAATAGAGACATAATTTAGCGTAGCTGCTGTTCCAACCAGCAAAATTTATTTGTTTAACCCAAAACTAAAGAATAATAATGTGCATTTGATCAGATATAACTGCAGTACAAGATTATGAGATGCATTATTTGAATGCTTGGCCAAAGAGATGTGTCTTTAATCTAGATTTAAACAGAGAGAGTGTGTCTGAACCCCGAACGTTATCAGGAAGGCTATTCCAGAGTTTGGGAGCCAAATGCGAAAAAGCTCTACCTCCTTTAGTGGACTTTGATATCCTAGGTACTACCAAAAGTCCAGAATTTTGCGACCTTAGGGAGCGTGATGGATTGTAGCGTGGTAGAAGACTAGTTAGGTATGCAGGAGCTAACCCGTTAAGGGTCTTATAGGTAAGTAAAAATATTTTGTAACTGATATGGAACTTATTAGGTAGCCAGTGCAGAGACTGTAAAAATGGGGTAATATGATCATTATTTTCTTGACTTGGTAAGGACTCTAGCAGCTGCATTTTTGGACTACCTGTAGCATGTTTATTGATGATGCAGGACAACCAGCTAGCAGTGCATTACAATAGTCCAGTCTAGAGGTCATGAATGCATGAACTAGCTTTTCTGCATCAGAAACAGGTAACATGTTTCGTAGCTTGGCAATGTTTCTAAGATGGAAGAATGCTGTTTTTGTAACATGGGAAATATGATTTTCAAAAGACAAGTTGCTATCTAATATAACACCCAGACTTTTGACTGTAGAGGAAGTAACAGTACATCCGTCTAGTTGCAAATTGTAATCCAAAATATTCTGTGTACTGCTTTTTGGTCCAATAAGTAATATCTCTGTCTTATCTGAATTTATTAAGAGAAAATTATTGGTCATCCAATCTTTACATTATTAACACACTCTGTTAGCTTAGATAATTTAGAAGTTTCATCTGGTCTTGTTGCGATATATATACAGTATCTCACAGAAGTGAGTAAACCCCTCACATTTTTGTAAATATTTTATTATATATTTTATGTGAAAACACTGAAGAAATGACACTTTGCTACAATGTAAAGTAGTGAGTGTACAGCTTGTATAACAGTGTAAATTTGCTGTCCCCTCAAAATAACTCAACACACAGCCATTAATGTCTAAACCGCTGGCCACAAAAGTGAGTACACCCCTAAGTGAAAATGTAATTTAGCCATTTTCTCTCCCCGGTGTCAATGTGACTCATTAGTGTCACAAGGTCTCAGCTGTGAATGGGGAGCAGGTGTGTTAAACTTGGTGTTATCGCTCTCACTCTCTCATACTGGTCACTGGAAGTTCAACATGGCCCCTCATGGCAAGAAGAACTCTCTGAGGGTCTGAAAAGAAGAATTGTTGCTCTATATAAAGATGGCGTAGGCTATAAGAAGATTGCCAAGACCCTGAAACTGAGCTGCAGCATGGTGGCCAAGACCATACAGCGGTTTAACAGGACAGGTTCCACTCAGAACAGGCCTCGCTATGGTCGACCAAAGAAGTTGAGTGCACGTGCTCAGCGTCATATCCAGAGGTTGTGTTTGGGAAATAGACGTATGAGTGCTGCCAGCATTGCTGCAGAGGTTGAAGGGGGTGTGGGGTCAGCCTGTCAGTGCTCATACCATACGCCGCACACTGCATCAAACTGGTCTGCATTGCTGTTGTCCCAGAAGGAAGCCTCTTCCAAAGATGATGCACAAGAAAGCCCGCAAACAGTTTGCTGAAGACAAGCAGACTAAGGACATGGATTACTGGAACCATGTCCTGTGGTCTGATGAGACCCAAGATAAACTTATTTGGTTCAGATGGTGTCAAGCGTGTGTGGCGGCAACCAGGTGAGGAGTATAAAGACAAGTGTGTCTTGCCTACAGTCAAGCATGGTGGTGGGAGTGTCATGGTCTGGGGCTGCATGAGTGCTGCTGGCACTGGGGAGCTACAGTTCATTGAGGGAACCATGAATGCCAACATGTACTGTGACATACTGAAGCAGAGCATGATCCCCTCCCTTCGGAGACTGGGCCGCAGGGCAGTATTCCAACATGATAACGACCCCAAACACACCTCCAAGACGACCACTGCCTTGCTAAAGAAGCTGAGGGTAAAGGTGATGGATTGGCCAAGCATGTCTCCAGACCTAAACCCTATTGAGCATCTGTGGGGCATCCTCAAACGGACGGTGGAGGAGCGCAAGGTCTATAACATCTGGAAGAGGACTCCAGTGGCAACCTGTGAAGCTCTGGTGAACTCCATGCACAAGAGGGTTAAGGCAGTGCTGGAAAATAATGGTGGCCACACAAAATATCGACACTTTGGGCCCAATTTGGACATTTTCACTTAGGGGTGTACTCAGTTTTGTGGCCAGCGGTCTAGACATTAATGGCTGTGTGTTGAGTTATTTTGAGGGGACAGCAAATTTACACTGTTATACAAGCTGCACACTCACAACTTTACATTGTAGCAAAGTGTCATTTCTTCAGTGTTGTCACATGAAAAGATATAATAAAATATTTACAAAAATGTGAGTGGTATACTCACTTTTGTGAGATACTGTAATACACAGTAAAAAAAAAAAGTGTAGAACATGGATTTGTGGAGAAGCAATAAATTAAACAAGCGGTTTCCAACAAGGTGCCCGCATCGAGTCTGTGAGTTGCCAATCTAAAAATCACTCCAACTTGCCATCAGACATGCACTGTGAATCAGGGCTCAAGACTGTATTAACTGTTACAGGAATAATGGAATATAATTACAGAATTATTTTTTGTTATGAAGTTATGGCAGTTTCTGCATTTATATCCATACTAAATGTGTTTAGGTTACTGTTTTTCATGAATTCCAGACGTTTATAGAAAACATTTTTTTTCATGTATAGTGAAGCACCATTCATGATTTTACCTGTGATTACCATGACCTACAAATGTATGGTACTATGGAATAACATATGGTAAATTTTAATGAGCAAATATAAAGAAAAGCAAAGGCTATAAAGACCCAACTCAGTCGAGTTGTCAGAATACTTAATTATAACCAGTTATAATTAATCACAAATATTTTCACTTTCAGCTAATTTGCTACAAATGAATAAAAAAAGGAGTCCAGTATTGATACAAATATTTCGGCTAAAGTAATATTTGCATTATATCTAAGGTAATACTTGTTCAAATCAATTCAGCAAAGTTTGTACATATTTTAACACATTTTTAGCAAATATAATAATTGATTTTCGTTCATAAATAGTCATTAAAATGTGTTCATTTTAAAACAATATTTAAAAAAAATATTCTGACAGCTTTTTTTCAGAGATCCCACAAAAATGGACTACAGCTATGTTGTAGTTACAATAAATACATTTTATTAAATGCCATGATTAATGTCATATGTCAAAAACTCTACTGAAGCTCATTTCAGTCTTTTGAGGAATTAATTATTATATTCATGATTCATACAGCATACAGACATTTCAAATATTCATCATCAATTAAAATATGATCTGAAGTTGATTTGTCACTGTGTTTTATTGTTTCTGCAGAAATCAAATGAATGATAAAATATAAAATCACATGTTCTTCATGCATCATGTTTGTGAAAGGTACTTTCAATTGAAAGGTAATTTTTCTAGTAATAATACAAATGATTGTGAAACGACAATAAAAACAAATATAAAAGCACAGATACACATCGTCACTCAGCAAGACACACACACACACACTGATCTTACGGTATATATGAGGATTTATTACACAATTATTCTGACTTATTTCAGTGACAGAAGTTCAGCTGCAGTATTACTGTAATAAAGAGACTATAACATCTCACTGTTACTGATTTATATGAAGTTCCAAACGTAGGTTCGGGAGGAGCCTGATCATTCAGTCCTGTCAATTACCATTTTGAGTCTATATAAGAAGTAGTTGAACTCGGAGCTCAAGCCGAGCCTCATGTTTGAGCCTCCATTGAGGACAGCAAGTCAAGGTAATTTACCATTAACCATCAGGACTGGATGGGCAGGCGAACTCGTGAACATTATGGGTAGAATCTCTCTATAATCTATTCTGATTCATTCACACAGTTTCAGTGATGATTTATGATCAACCCTACTCCCAGAATAAACAGTAAATCCAGTATAAACAGCAAACCCATGATAAACCCCAAACCCAGGATAGAGCGGCTGAGTGAATGTGGTCTGGACTGTGTGGATGAGGCTCATTGTGTCAGAGACGCTGTAGAAGGACAGAGTTCCTGCACTGTGATCCACAAACACTCCTATTCTCCTGCTGCTGATGATGGGCTTCACAGGGAGACGAGTCTCTATGTCATTGTGTCTGAATGAGTAACTGGAGGGAAAGCAGATCAAACTCCAGGACTGATCATTAGATCCAAACCAACATTCTTTACCCTGTCCTTTCCTGCTGATGCTCTTATATGACACTGATATACACACAATCCCACTCCACTCAATCTCCCAGTAACAGCGTCCACACACACTCTCTCTACACAACAACTGAGGATTATATTCATCAAATCTGTCAGGATGATCAGGATACGGCTGGACTTTGTCAGTATACGTAATCATTCTGTTCCTTGCAGCCAGACAAAGGCGTTTATTCAATGTGTTCAGATCCAGAGTGAGCTGATGTGAATCTGATGGAGATAAAATACATCAGAATCTGGAATTATGAATCTATTTGATCATTTAATGGCATAGTTCACCCCAAAATTAAAATTTGCTGTTGATTTACTCATCCTCAGGCCGTCTAAGATATAGGTGACTTTTTTTCTTCAGCAGAACAGTAAAGATTTTTAGCTGAAACCGTGGTGCTTGGTGTTTCATATAATGCAAGTCAACAGTTACCATCACTTTGAGAGCCCAAAAAAAAAACATATGCAGACAAACCCCCCACAAATATTGTACTGTGGCTCTAGATGATATATCAAGTTCTTATGAAGCGAAACAAATGGTCTGTGCAAGAAACTGAACATTATTTACAACATTATTACTTTGTATTGACAATATTTGATTTATCCTATAGAAAACACGTGTAGAAGTAGTTGTAATACTATGAAAGCCAGATGTGTTTGGAAGGCCTCATGGCCTGCACGACAGAGAGAAGTCAAATGGGAAAGAATGGGGTTTTAGCTGAAGTTGATGTTTCAAATTTCAAGGTATACACGAATTTAAAGGATGTTTTTTATAATTTTTTTTTTTCATTTTAATTTCATTTATGATTTGAGTAGTGTAATACTATATTATCAATTTACCTTGAGGGTATTTACCTTTTACACAAGGGAATGTTTTATCACTGGCATTTTTATTAAGAACTTATTTTTGTACAACTTGCTGAACAACTGTTGTTCGGCACTGCCTCAAACACATCGGCAAAACAGAAAAACTTATCAGTGTACGTCAATATTTGAAAAATGGCAATTATCGACCGATATATCGGCCTTGGCAATATATCGGTCAACCACTAATCCAGAGCCTTGGCAAATGGTCCTGATGTGCATTCACGATAGTCTGGAGAAACTTATTTCACTTCATAAGATCTCAATGTATCATCAGGAGCCACGGGTATTAATTTAGTTTTGCCTGAATATGCTTTTTGGACTCTCAAAGTGCCGGCAGCTATTGACTTACATTATAGGAATCACCAAAGACCATAGATTCAGCTAAAAATCTTCTTTACTGTTCTACTAAAGAAAAAGACATCTTTTACATCTTGGATAGCCTTTGGGTGAGTAAATGAACAGCACATTTTCATTTTGGGTAAACTATCCCTTTAATGTAGCTGATCTCTTCATGTTAAGTGTATTAGCAGTGCCTCAGTATAGCTTACCAGATAGGGGGAGAGTGGGGTAAGATCAGCCACTTTTTACTTATGTGGTCCTCAAGATGAGGGAAAATGACGCAGAAGTACAATCAAAGTATCTAAAGTAACTTCAGGAGGTTTCCTATCATTTTAAATGATCAGAATTTATCTATGACAAAGGGTTCTAAAAATATGGCTTATAAAAAAAAGTGTTGTCGTGGCTCAGTTTGCCCCGGGTTAGGGGTAAGTTGACCCGAGTCAGTGGGTAAGATGAACCATCTGGTTGTAAACTGACCATCTAACTGAATCTGGTTCAAACCCATGCTAAATTTGAAAGATAATTTACCTCTTTTAAAAACTAATTTATTAATTAAATTTCCTTTTTCAAACGGTCTTATTTCTTTTCTTAAAACGAATGTAAACAACATAAAACCAACCAAATGAAAATGTCAATCTTTAATTGTTTGCATTTCTGAAACAATATGTTTAACACCAAAGTTGTAATCTTTCCAAAAACAGACTAAACAAGTTGAGTAAAATAAAAATAAAAAACTGAATTAGAATGAAGGAATAAATGTCACTGAAACTAATGAACAATCTAGTCAAAAGATTCTTGGCATGGTAGCTTTTCTGCAATGTCGAACAGGCCATTAAGGACTACAGGTTGAAAAGTATAAATGATTATAATGTGATGAAAAGCATCTTCTAGTTCTTATCAGATATGGATTTGGTGCACCTGTACACTGTCCCTATCAAATAAACTACAAAATATGTACTGTATATATGTGATTAACTAAACCAGTAATATCACATTAAAAAACCTGTTTATAATTCAGAAATTTAACTTAACCTACAGTGCCTTATGGTAGGTTAAGTTAAAATGCTGACTCAATTTACCCCACAGCATTTGGCTCACTTTGCCCCATAGATGCCATTTTGGAAAAAAAACTAGCTTGCTTACTAATTCAGGCTAATATTTAGCTAAATGATTTACATGGTTTTATACATTGCTAAATGACTTATATGGATCATAAATATTTTTAGACCAGGATAAATTTGCTTTGATGTAACAGCCATTACATATGGTATGCTAAAATTTTACTTTGACAAGCCAAAAACAGTTTTTAAAGTAATTGGGTGCCTTCCACTCCTCCGTGTGTTTCTTCTTTTCACAGTCTGGCAGAAATTATGGGTGGTTTCAAAATATATGGTCACATGACAGTAAAAGTATACAGTTCAACTTACCCACCGGCTCATCTTTCCCCACTCTCCCCTATCCTGTGCAATTGTGTTATATCATGATAGAAGAGTTTTAGAATTAATATTTCCTTTTACATTATAAAGGAAGAAGATGAACATACTCAGTGAGGTTTTCTGCTTGTGACTTACATTGTAGGACGTCATTCCTGGTCCAGGGAACAAAGGTGTTGAATGTGACTGTGGAAATCAACAGACATGAACATGGTATGAGATGATGATGGACTGGTTTCTGAGAGCAGATAAATCTCCAGTACTTTACCTCTGTCTGAGATCTTCTTGAGCTCCTCTTTGCAGAAATCCTTCAGTTTGTCTCTCAGCTGATGGACAGATTCTCTCACACCATCAAAAGAGAAGAGAGAACTGAAGAGATCATCATTTACTTCTGTAGATTCAGGAGGTGCTGAGAGAGACTGGAAACTCTGCAGAAAACAGAAAACAAAAATCAAACCTGTATTACTGTCAGATTTGTGCAACTCTTGTTGACTTATCATTAAGGACCCAATATACTCATAGCAAAGTTCTTTTTTGTTCTTCTCTTAAGCCCTATTCGCACGGGATAGTATTATCTGGGGAACTTGTGTGATTTTGAAATTAGCCCCCACATCTGAATTTCGTGTGGTGCATTCGCACAGGATAAGCGAAGCCTGTGATTTTACTCAAATTTACACACTTATCTCCCAGATATGATGTCAAGGCTTTGAGAGTCCAGTTCTATGGTCCAGATGGATTAAAAAAAAAAAAAAACTAATATAGTTTCATGCACTGTGTCATTTACATTTCACCAGGTTAAAAGAATATCTCAAGCTTTATGCTTGATTTATTTGTAAAACATTAACCTCAAACCTTGTAGCTTTTCTTTCTGCAAAGTGTGAGGTATAGCGATTATGATGACAGCACTCAGAAATACTTCAAACCTCCAACCAGCCTCCATTCGTAGAGGAAGATGGATAAAAGGTGCAAGCAACAACAACCTCGAAAAATGATACTGCGACTAACCAAATGCTGGTCCGATGTAATGTGGTGTTTTGGGTGTGTGCTTGTTCATGTTTCAGTCGTTATTTTGGAGTTTAATCAGCAGGGGTCCCTGTTTGTGTCTTGCTTCCCTTGCCCTCATGTATCTCTGCTTTGTGTATGTGTCATGTTCTGATTGGTTTTCTTAGTCATGTGTCTTGTTTCCCATTTGGTTTGTTCTTGTCATGTGACCCTTTTGTTTGCTATAAGTAGCCATCATGTTCTCATAGTCTTCGTCGTTTATTGAAAAAAGGGTTTTCATTATGTGGATGTTTGGATATCACCTGTAAATAAAACTGCACTTGGGTTCTCACTACGCTCGCCTTCAGTGGCTGATTCGTTACAGAATACACAACCTCAAAAGATGAACCCAGCAGTGTCGCATTCGAGCCTTGGTCAGGAAGTCGGACCCATAGAGGACCAAGTGGAGGACTTTGTGGTTTGTTACATTTAGTGGATTAATGGGACGTGGAACTCAAATACATTTTGTCTAGATTAAGTTAGTGAGCCCATTTGCTCAAGCTTCTGCGAGAATATAGACTTTGCCTGCGTTGAGGGATGCTTTCACTGTTGGGTGTCATGAGAAGGAACACGGCACTAAACCAGATCAGCGTCTGGCTCCGCACGTCTGTAATGACAGGAGTCTTTTCACGTCGTGTATGCCAAGCACAGACTGCTCACGTCATGACTGCTATGCCAAAGCCTGCCAACTTATGTCTGCCAGGATGTTTGACACAGCCTTCTGACGTCACAAACTGCTACACAAAGCATGCTAACGTCATGTCTGTACGTTAGCGTTCACGCCATGACTGCTATGCCAAAGCATGCTCACATAATGTCTGCCAAGCACAGCCTGCTCACGTTCATGATGCTACTCAGACCTGCTCAAATCATGCAGTTACGTCGAGTTTACTCATGTCATGTCTACTTAAATCAACGCCTGATCACAGCATGTCTGCCAAGACAGAGTATGCTATAGTCATGTCTGATACTCCAGGGCTGCTCACGTATGCTGTCACTTGCAAGAAGATTCTTTACAAATTGGCCGCCAATCAAGAAGCTCACTCGCAAAGGATGGACCGCCAACAGGCGTCTTTCACAAAATGGCCACCCTTCTAGGTTCTCGTACGGCTCAGGATCTTCAGAGTCCGTCATGATGGCTTCCATTTCCGAGATGCCTCACGCACGCCTGAGTCCCCGGCCAAGAGGCCCGCCACACCCGAGTCCTCTACACGTACTGGCTGTCACCAAGATTTCCTCTAAGGATTTTTTTTGGGGGGGGGCTAGAGTATTCAAGAGGCCATTCAAGAACTCTCTGCTTGCTCCGTCACAGTCAAGTGGCCTGTGCATGTCTCTGCTCCGCCATGGCTTCCACCGGGCCGCCCTGCTCTGCCTGCACCGCCATGGCTCCCCGCTCTGCCTGCTCCGCTTCATGGGCCTGGCCCTCCGTCCCTCCCAGTTCCGCCTCCACTCCACCACCTTCCTGGACTTGTTGGGTTTTGTTTGTGTTTGTTTGGGCATCTGGAGCCGCCCTTAGAGGGGGGGATATGTAATGTGGTGTTTTGGGTGTGTTTCTTGTCCCTGTTTGTGTCATGCTTCCCTTGCCCTCATGTATTCATGCCATTGGTTCTCTTGTTCATTGTGTCATGTTCTGATTGGTTGTCTTAGTCATGTGTCTTGTTTCCCATTGGTTTGTTCTTGTCTTGTGACCCTCTAGTTTGCTATAAGTAGCCATCATGTTCCCATAGTCTTCGTCGTGTATTGAAGTTGTAACCCGCTGTCGATGAGTCTAGTTTGTTTATGCCACGTCAAGTCTGCTCATGCCTAGGAAAGTCTGTTCATGCCTCATCAAGTCAAGTCTGTGGCTCTAGTCCGTGTATCTTGTTTGGAGTTTGGATCACCTGTAAATAAACTGCACTTGGGTTCTCACTACGCTCGCCCTCAGTGGATGATTCGTTACAGAATCACAGAGATGCCGATTCGCACGGGACTAATATTATCACAGGACCTTGGTGTTCGACGAAATATGGTAGGTCATTTGCGGGGGAATTTTTACTTTACAAATTACAGACATGGCCGATTCGCACGGGATTAAGATCACAGAAAACCTCTGCAATTATTACAAATGACTGGAGGTCACAAGGTAATGCTAATCCTGTGCGAATAGGGCTTTAGGGGTAAAAGAAGTTTGAAATATGCAAACAATGATATACTGTTATCGAACATCCTGCTATCCTGCTGACATGCTATAACAGGAATATCTATGGCAAGCGCTCAGTCCACTTAATTATTTTCTACCTTCATATTTTCTTTGTTCCTTTGTAATAATAATTCATTTGACTGAGTGCTTGCCATTGATTGGCCATTGTCCTGTCCACTGTCGGTGCCCTGGCAGAAAGCGTTCATCCAAACGACTGCAGGCGGGCTCATCTGGGGCCGAGCATATCATGCTAAGCTCTTCAACAGCCATAATGAAGACACAAGAGAGCTGGCTGTCATCACTGGGATGTATGCCATTGGATTTCCCAGGTGAAAGGAACCCGGGCTCCTTCACGGAGGATGACCAGTCATCGCTTCAGAGGATATTAATGGCATAGAGTAATCAGCAGCATCCTCCTTAAATCCCCCAAAGGAGACCAAGTTGCTTGCTTTGGTCGAGGGCCCCTGTTCTTTAAGGGAGAAGAGCACCTGGCGATCATCTCACTGTGGGGAGAGTAAATCACGTGCTCTCGAGCCCGAATGCTCAGCCCTCTGACGCTGCTGTTTCTTCCTCTGAGGCTCCTGAGAGCGGAGAAATGGGAGACCCCTGGGGCGGGGCCGCTATCATGAAAGACGGTGATCCTCAAGGGAAGGAAGGCGAGACTCATGCTCTCGCAGTGAGAGCAGTCTGTCTCAACAAACACAATCTCAGCATGGGTGCGGCCCAGGCAAGTGGCGCACTCACTGTAACCATCCGAGGCATCCAGGGCCACCCTGCACAAGCCGCATTCATGGCACGACATTTTGAATCAAACATAGCAGGAAATTTGCTCATAATTTGATCTTTTGGGTTTGTTGGATAGCCGCAGCGGGGAACCGCTGAGGGAAGAGCATCTTTCTGCTGCCGGGGCACTTCTACAGCGAGTAGCAGGCTTCTTAGTTCTACTTCAGAGTACAGCAAGAAGATGATCTTCGCGCTAAAGGAGAAATATTCGAATTAATGGAATTCAGCTCTGACTTATATAGGCAGTCTGCCCACCTATTTTGGTGGGCTGAAATGCCTTTTTCATGCATTTGAATAGTAAAACATCTTCTAAGAACATAAATGTCAATGTAACAAGTCAGTGGTGTCACATTGTAGGATTGAGTACATTTGCTAAGGAAAAGAAGTTTAAAGTCTGTCAATAGATTGAAGATTATTCATAAATTTTAACCGGTTATTGATTCTGTCCTGATACTGCACAAGGACCCTTTAGGCAAGAGCAGGTTTTCTGTGATTTCTTTATGCTTAAGCATTTTTAATACACAACCTCACTTCCTGTTTGGGGTCTTCATGTTAAAATTCATCAATGTGTTACAGGGAAAAAAGTTATGAAAATAAAAGTCAGATTTGAAGATCACCTGACCCAATGTTAGTGAACATTACTAAAACATGCTGGAAAATCTAGCTGGGTGAACACTGGTTATCAAGTTTATAAACAATGTTGTAAGAAGACAAAATTAGCAAAAAATTATGAATGATTACATCCCTTACTAAACAAAAATATATGGGAATATACAGTTTTTACCAATTAAATATGTTAGAAACGATGCATCATGATACAAATGCCAACCTGTATCAATGCATACTTTTTTATATCGATTCATCGCATCGTTAACTTTTATGCCGATGCGAATCAGTGAATCTTACCATCCCTGATATATACACACATTCACGGAATGAGTAGATTTCTGATTCCCAGCATGCTTTGCTTCTGACTGTTAAGGAGAGTAAATGTTTAAATTAAATGTTATTTCATGTGTTTTTGCTCAATATTAATATAGGGGGAGATCTGTTAGGTTTTTAATGTTGCATTTTTTTGGAATTTAAAAGGCTTTCTGGCAATTCTGAGTTTTTGGGGTTACCGTTGTGCTGAAGAGTAGAGCCTGTGGTTAGGCTGACGATTGGCTGAACACCACAAGACAATATGATACTTAAAAAAGTAATTGCTGTGCACTCTTCAGCACAGTGAACGTCTTTTTGCTAAATACTTTAGGACATGCAGGTATGCTTGTGCTAATGTTGACTAGCTATATATGAAAGTATACATATATAATTCAATTTATTATAAAATCTAAGCTCTATATTATATATTTCTATATGTGTGTATACATTGCATGAGTAAATATATGTTCGATATATTTATACACATGCAGTACCATGTCTTATTATATGTACATCTATATGTCATGAAGTGTATTACTGAATATATTATGATATAAGTAAATATATTGTCACATATTTTTCACTATATGGAAAGCGGCAATTCCTTATGTGTTATTCAATATATTGCAATATAATAACACAATATAATACTAATTAGAGTTAAATCATTTAATATATTGATCATTCATACATAAGGAAATTTATTTTCTTTGTGTAAGGGTTAACCACTTCTGCACTCATGAAATGTTTCTCTGTGAGTCTGCTCTCACATCAGGATCTTGCTCAAGTCCACTATGATCCTGTTCTTCTAGAGCTCTGTTACCTGCAGGAACTGGATGTGCTCCTGTGTGTGTGAAAGATGCTCCAGCTCAGCGTCTCTCCTCCTCAGATCATTGATCTCCTGCTCCAGTCGCTCCAGTCGTCCTTCAGCTCGTCTCACTGCAGCCTTTTCCTGAACTGTGATAAGCCGTATCACCTCAGAGTGGCTTCTCTCAATGGAGCGGATCAGATCAGTAAAGATCCTCTCACTGTCCTCCACTGCTGTCTGTGCAGAGCGCTGTTAGGACACACATCACAATCACACATGGCTTCAGTGGGACTGAAAGACAAGAGTCCTAACTGACACTGAGACAAACTTCTCATCTTCTCCAGACTCACCTTATGAGACTCCACAGCCTCTCTTAGCTGCTGAAGATCTTTTTCTCTCTGCTGGATTCTCTGCTGAAACTGCTTCTGCATCTCCTTCAAAATGTGTCTGGAGGAAAAATGGTTAAATGTCACATAAAACTACTAATCACTAAATCATCAAGTGAACAGTTAATATGAATCCAGCATCTGTGAATTAGTGAGACCGAGGGGATGAAGATGTGGTACAGTAAGGATATGGGTTCAAGCATAAGTGTCAGCATTATTTTATCAGTGCCTAGTTTTATAGGGATAGTTTGTAGGCATAGGTGACATTAGACTAATTAGACAGTTACCTTCCCTCATACCTCCCCTGAGGGTCATTACGTTGAGTATTCGCTCCTGAGAGCTCTCACTGGAGCTCATCCAGGTAGTGGCCTTTTTCAGTCAACAGGCTCTAGTTGAGCCTCCTGTTTAGACCACTCTAAGATTTTTGTCAGGTTGCCAGGCCTTTTCGTGCCTCACGATATCTTACCTTTGGTTCATGGAGCTCCTTTCTCAGGGTGTCTACAGATATGAAGTTAAACTTAAGACTTGTTAAGACCTTTTTAATACCACCTTTTGTGAAATTTAAGACCAAGACTGTGATGGAAATACACATTATATTACATATATATATATGTAATATTTAACGCATTTAAATGTAAAAAGAAAACAAAATATCATCGCTGTCAAAAATGCTATTCATTATTATGATATACAGTGAAGTTTTCATATCAGCAGACAATATCCCATACAAAATATTCCCACAAAACAAAAGTGTCGCATCACCGAGATTTTAGGTGGTGTAAACAATTTATTCTGAAGCAATATTTTCATCAGTTTTCTGTCAGCTTTTACATACTTAAATCTGCATGTTTTTAATATTTACCACAGGATGACATTTACCTTTATAAAGGCCAATATATATTTTTTACCTTATTAAATATTAAATGTATGCGTCATCTTTCAAGTCAAATTCTTACAATTGATCAAGAAATTTAATACACTACAGGGCTGTTACCAATCAAATTAAATAATTTACACTGCAAAATTACAACTGCAATAAATAATGTTATGAGATTAATGTTTTAAATAAAATTTAAAATATACAAATAAGAAATGTTGGGGAAAAATGCATACTTTTAAGCATGAGACTAAACCGCCAGTAGGTGGCGATAAGTCACTTATTCATTAAACAGATTCCTTCAACCCTTGATCATCAGTCACAAAAAAAAAAAAAAAAAAAAAAACAACACCGGCAGGGGTGGGGGACTTGGAAAGTGTGCGCAATAATTCTGTTCTGATCTTTGTTTGGAACTATTTTCGTTGGTGAAATAGAACAAAACAGTCAATTGTGTCTAAAAATGTAAGTAACTTCATATACTTTACTACTTGTTTGTTGAACTAAAATCAATGTAACATTTGCAATCGTGAAAATATTCAGCAAAATAGCTTGCTTGTCATGGTATGTTACTTAACTATATCATGCTATAAATAAACTAAACATTTAGAATTTTTACCTCAGTATGTTTGTTCTGTCAGTTTCTTTATGTGTGTCGTTACACTCATTTGATTTGATTTCTTCATAAAAGTCTTACAAAGAAACAGGCAGCACGAGCCTAAATAGAACGACCTTGATACCAGAAATACACTGTCCATTATATATATCGGTGTTTACGTTGAATGTAATAATATCAGAAGAATCATTCTTGCGTTTCGATGCTTCACTGGTTATTTTTTTGCCACTTAAGTTTTAATCAGGCTATTTGTCCTGTCGGGCAAGTACAGCCTATCTTTCTCTATAGCCATTTTCTCGATTAACTTGACCTCCATATCACAGTTTTAAAGTAGGTTCACGCGCAGGCTCCTCCCCTCGCAGCACAAGCCCCGCCGCTGTGGTGTTCAAACTGTAATTCTGTAAATGCTACCAATTTCTATGTATGATTTCCTTATACACCTCCCCTCTCCCCCCCCCTGGTAAATCTACCAGCGTGCCGTTCGCCCTTTCAAAAAAGTACTAATTGATGGCACTCACTGGGGCAGTCAGAATGGAGAAATTTTGTAGGTAATGTGACCAAACATGTTTTTTAAGAACCTACTGAATTGAAATTTAAGGACTTTTTAAGGCATTTTTAGGCAAACTTTAAGGCTTTTTAAGGACCCGCGGCCACCCTGCTTTCTGCAGCCATATCAGGTTGATAGGTTTGACGTGAGCCTTCTTGAGGAGCTGCCTTGCCTGTTCCACGGCACTTGTCAGGTTGCTAGGCTTTCCAAAGCCTCCGTAACGAGTTGCCCTTTAGGGAGCTGGCCTCTCACTTGAGAGTTTTGTGTGGTCAACTAGGTTGAGATTAGTAGTACTCCCCTCTTTTGAGAGTGTTGTTATCTGAGTGCTCTGCTCCCTAGGGCTCCATGCTGCAGTAAGGTCAAGTTGATTAGGCTCCTGCGAGCCTCCCTGATGGGCTGCCTTTGACATCAAGTGTGGCAGTCTCTGTGAGCCTCCCTATTAGCAGCCCTTAAGGGTAGTGCTCCCCTCTTTTTTCTGAGTTTTAGATCCCCATAGGTGACAGGCTATGTATGTATACCCAGGCACCTGGCTATATCCCCTTGAAGGTATCATATTTAGATATGATTCCAAGCCTTTGAGCTCTGGCTGACTTATAGGGGATAAGTTAATTTTGTGGCAGCAGTCGGGTATTTTTGGCCAAAGAGAAGAGTATCATGACAGAACTGGTCCATCGAGGGGTGACTTACCAACGGTTTCAGGGGAGTTGTTTCTTAGTGCTTGCCTTGTGATAATCTGGGCATGATCCCCAGCATGAAAGAGTGGTTATATTCATTCCCCATCGTGACTTTTAGAGGATGTAGGGGTGAGCTCCCTCAAGAGTACACATGTAACCATGGTACCTTGAGAAGGGGAACGAGACACTGCATCCCCTTGCCATACCTCTGGGACACCTGCTTCATCTCCTCCAGACGAAAAAGTGGACATTGTGTGTTCCTGGCCCCCTTAGCTATGTTCCCTCATAGTGACTTCTAGACGACACAGTGTCTCATTGGGATACTGGGATTGTCACTTTAGCCTTTTTAGGGCAAGGTTTACCAAATTTACATTTGTGTAACCAAAAGGTGATATTAAGATATTTTTGTTAATTTAATTTATTAGAATGATAATAAATATATAACAGTCAGTAAATATATACTGAACAAAATTATAAATGTATCACTTTTGTTTTTGCCCCCATTTTTATGAGCTGGAACTCAAAGTTCTAAGACAAAAGGCCTATTTCTCTCAAATATTGACAAATCTGTCTAAATCTGTGTTAGTGAGCCCTTCTCCTTTACCGAGATAATCCATCCACCTCACAAGTGTGGCATATAAAGAGGATGATTCGACAGCATGATTATTGCACAGGTGTGCCTTAGGCTGGGCACAATAAAAGGCAACTCTAAAATGTGCAGTTTTATCACACAGCACAATGCCACAGATGTCGCAAGTTTTGAGGGAGCGTGCAATTGGCATGCTGACTGCAGGAATGTCCACCATAGCTGTTGCCCGTGAATTGAATGTTCATTCCTCTACCATAAGCCGTCTCCAAAGGCGTTCCAGAGAATTTGGCAGTACATCCAACCGGCCTCACAACCGAAGACCACGTGTAACCACACCAGCCCAGCGGACCTCCACACCAGCATCTTCACCTCCAAGATCGTCTGAGACCAGCCACCCGGACAGCTGCTGCAACAATCGGTTTGCATAACCAAAGCATTTCTGCACAAACTGTCAGAAACAGTCTATGGGAAGCTCATCTGCATGCTCGTCGTCCTCATCGGGGTCTCGACCTGACTGCAGTTCGTCATTGTAACTGACTTGAGTGGGCAAATGCTCACATTCGATGGCGTCTGGCACTTTGGAGAGGTGTTCTCTTCCCGGATGAATACCGGTTTTGGTAAGGGCACTTAAATTTCACTGGACAGGGCAGATGGCAGACAGCGTGTATGAAGTTGTGTGGGTGAGCGGTTTGCTGATATCAACATTGTGAATCGAGTGGCCCATGGTGGCGGTGAGGTTATGGTATGGGCAGGCGTATGTTATGGACAACACAGGTGCATTTAATTGATGGCATTTTGAATGCACAGAGAAAACCGTGACGAGATCCTGAGGCCCATTACTGTGCCATTCATCCATGACCATCACCTCATGTTGCAGCATGATAATGCACGGCCCCATGTTGCAAGGATCTGTACACAATTCCTGGAAGCTGAAAACATCCCAGTTCTTGCATGGCCAGCATACTCACCGGACATGTCACCCATTGGCATGTTTGGGATGCTCTGGACCGGCGTATACAACAGCGTGTTCCAGTTCCTGCCAATATCCAGCAACTTTGCACAGCCATTGAAGAGGAGTGGACCAACATTCCACAGGCCACAATCAACAACCTGATCAACTCTATGCGAAGGAGATGTGTTGCACTGCGTGAGGCAAATGGTGGTCACACCAGATACTGACTGGTTTTCGGACCCCCCCCGACCCCCCCCAATAGAGTAAAAACTGCACATTTAGACGTGTGCTCTTCCGATCTTGTCTAATCAGCGTCTTGATATGCCACACCTGTGAGGTGGATGGATTATCTCGGCAAAGGAGAAGTGCTCACTAACACAGATTTAGACAGATCTGTGAACAATATTTGAGAGAAATAGGCCTTTTGTGTACATAGAAAAAGTCTTAGATCTTTGAGTTCAGCTCATGAAAAATGGAGGCAAAAACAAAAGTGTTGCGTTTATAATTTTGTTCAGTGTATGTGTTGGACTTGGGCTAATTTAAGCGTTTTTATAAAGCATGTTTAAGATTTATTGAAAAAAATAATAGGCTACTGTTGCATTACTAAAAGAGAATAAAGTATTACTGTGGTATTACTGAAGAAACAATACTGTTGTGTTTATTTTATTATTATTATTATTATAATACATTTATTTCTCATTTATTACACTGTTAGGGTGACCAGAATGCTCAGAGTGGAATACGGGACGAACAGCTAACTTTAGCTAGAGCAGTGGCCAAAAATTATGTCTGGCCTAGGAAAATGTATATATTTTTTTAATGCATATTGCGTAGTTGTACTTTTATCAAAAACAAGGGAGAACCAATTAAATATGAATAACTTATTATATTATTGTATTTAATGTATGCTTAATTTCCTGTGAGCCTTTTGTTTTCCTATGTATTTTTTTTATCTTGAAGGATCATTCAAAGCAAATATTGAGAAATATCCTCACGGGACATCACTTTTGGCCACAACTGCATATAAGAAATTGATGTAGTATTACGAAAATGAAAAGCATTGCCTTCATTGCTGTTGGTTGAGATTTTTCTGCTGTCCCTTATGCATTCATTAACGAGAACACCTGCTCCACGGATGTAGACGTACCAGTTAGGCACAAAATAAACTCCATGGCTAGTTAGAAGACTCCAATGTGAGAGACTTGCCCACCATCAACATTTAAATTATATAATTATATTTCTATTCCAATACGCTGTTGAAATATAAACATTTAAACGATGGCTGTTATATCTCGTGTTCAAGACAGATTTATTAAAAAATACTGTACAATATGAGACATCACTAAAAAGTGAAATAAATATAATGAATAGTGCATTTAATAAAATGTTGCTCTGTAGACTTATTTTCTCTCTTATTTCTCCGCTAACTAACGAGTTATGGTCAATCAATGTCGTTCCTGAGTTAAATGTAATTAAGCTGTTACATTAACGTCTTTTAAGGGATAACATGAGATGCGATGCATTTCAGTAAGTTGTACTGTTTCTATAAACATACCTTCTATGTTCATTCATGTTTTTTCATGCTATAACTAGTAGTATATTATACTAATAGATAGATATATATATATATATAAGAGAATAAATATATACTATGGGAATGTCCCGGGACATTTGTTCACCCTATACAGTGTGCATCTGGAGGTTGGAAGTATTTTAAAATCACACTAAAATAATTGTTTTGTTTGTTTGTTTTTTTTAGATCAGGCAATGAGTGGTTGGAAGAGAGAAGCTAGGACTGTCTACAGAAAGTACACTTCAATTTAAGATCAACGTGTTTAGATTTAGATGCAAAACTTTTATTTGTCCACTGTCATGTTGTTTCAAACTCATTTTCTATTGCAGAACACATTCTGAATAATGTTTCTGTTTCCAGAATCCAACCCATTTATGTTGATTCATCAACAACTTTAAACCTCATTGGTTCTTGCGTATCACAAGATAAACATAGCTGATTGGGGTCCTGTGTACATGAACTGATCAAAGATTTATGTGTGAATATTGACCCCATTGACTTTCAATGTGTGGACAGATGAGACATTCTTCAAAATAACTTTTTCTGTGTTCCTCAGGAACAAAGAATGTCATGTGTTGAAACAACACGAGGGTAAGTAAATCATGAATCTTCATATGTTTCAGTGATCTAGTCGCGCACTGATGAGGTTCATACCTGTTTCTCTGTCCTCTGTGCTGCAGCTGATACAGTGTGGTGGTTTTTATGATCATCTATTGCACACAGCACGCATATATATTTGTGGTCAGTGAGACAGAAAACCTCAAGGAGCTTGTCATGTTTCTGGCAGATCATCTCTTGCAGTCGTCCAGTGGTTTCAGTCACTTTGTGTGGTTTACGTGAATGAAATTCCTCATGATGATCAAAATGAGTTTGACAGTAAGACTCTTGACAATTCAGACAGGACTTGATGGCTTTGTATTTTCTTCCAGTACAGACGTCACACTGCACATCTCCAGCTCCAGCGTAACAGTCAGCAGAGAGTTTGGTCTTCTTCAGTTTCTCCACCACTTCAGACAGCGTGGTGTTTCTAGCTAAAGCAGGTCTTGGACTGAATGCCTGTTTGCACTGAGGGCAGCTGTAGACTCTCTTCTGATCCTCCTGATCCCAGCAGTCTGTGATGCAGATCTTACAGTAACTGTGTCCACAGGAAGTGGTCACTGGATTCTTCAGGAGATCCAGACACACTGCACACATGAACTCATTTTGATCCACTGAAATTCTGGCTTCTGCCATTTTACTGCAGAAATACAGAGTCACAAACACACAACAGCTCAGCTACACTTCAGTTTCTCTTTCCCTGAACTCATGTGATTCATGTTTCCTGCTTCTGTGTTTGAGTGACGCGTGTAAAACAGGCCAACCACTAGATGTCAGTCTCACACAGGCACCAAGAGAAAAATGACAGAGAAGCAAGAAAATGCCCTTAAAACGGCAATAATACTGTATCATAATTACTACATTTGTACTACAAGATGGAAAACTGTTCAGATTTACAGTTTCTTAAATCTCTAGGAATGTTTTCACTTTGTTTATGATGAAATGTTATATCTGGATCCTTTTTTTTTTTTTTTGTCAAAAGCCCAGAATCATTCAAGTTTATAAATTAACTTAAAATGTGTGTCACTTCTTGTTAGGGATGGCTGACATGAAACTACAGTTTCAACGCAGTGTCGAGATCCCGAAGCGTAGATGTTTCGAAACACTGCTCCGAAGCGTAATTCAAAACACACATGTCACGTGACAACGGCTAAATGAAGCTTCGGTGCGGTGTTTCGACTGACAGGCGGCAAAAACAAAATATCACAATGTAATAAATGTGACACATTGTGGCTTGATTTATATATTTTATTAATGTTCACTTTTTATGACCCAAATAACCTAATTATTCACAATGAGGAGCTTAAAGGTTACAAAACCAAGCTCATGTAGTTGTCAGACACGTGAAAAACTCAACACATTATTAAAAAAAACAAATCTATTTGCTCTTACAATGATGTGGACACACTTTATTGTTTGACATAAACAACATGTAGGTAATCATTCGTAAATCATTGTCAAGGCAGAGCAACACATGCAAGTGACCACTAGGTGTCGCAGTGGAGACCGGTGTCAGATTGTTTTGAAGCCTCACACAGTTGAAGCAAATGTGCCGAACTGTTTCAGTGATTTATGAAGCCTCGCTCTGCCCATCACTACTTCTTGTTACTTACAATTAACAGGAGTAATAAAATGTTGCACTAAGACTCCACAAACCCAAATAGTCCATTGTGACGAGAGGGGCAGGACCGAGAGCCGTGGGAACCGAGCGAGGCCGGTGGAGTAAATGCTAATGCGCGACACCTGCGCCACTCACTGGTCTCAAGTCCCACGGAGGAGTGAGAGAAGTCCAGGCCTGGTCCTCTCTCATCACTCCTCCTTTTATCCTTCCAGAGCTCCTCCGTGGGACTCGCTCCGTTCCCACGGCTCTTGGCCCTGCCCTTCTCGTCACATCCATGAAGAGCCAAGTTGACCCATTACCTGCATAATGGTTCCTCTGAAAGGGGTGTCAAATACAGCAGTGAAACTCTTTGGTCAGTAAAATCATGAGATCAACCAGAGGTCGAAGAACAATATCAAATCCATTTATCTTCAAGTCTTTAAAGGTGACATATTATGCCCCTTTTTACAATATGTAATATAAGTCTCTGGTGTCCCCAGAATGTGTCTGTGAAGTTTCAGCTCAAAATACTCCACAGATAATTTATTATATCATTTTGAAAATATCTGCGGGTTGTAATTTAAAGTGATGCCTTGTTACCCTCTTGCTACGTGTAGTTACTGTGTAAGTGTAACATACGCGGGCTGCAATTTAAAGCGATCCCTTGTTACCCTCTTGTTACGTGTAGTCACTATGTAAGTGTAACATTAAACAATTTTAGTTATGCTAAAATAGATTTGTTTCAAAGTTATTAACAATAAACTGTATTACATAGCTAAATACCAGGTCCAAAGACCTTAATTTAACAAAGAAATATATTTTTTATTTAACACAATTTAAACAGATCTTTTCCAAAGAACAGAATGCAGAAAAAACAAATTTGCAACAACTTATACAAAATAGAAAACAGTAACACACCAACAAATCATGTTCTAAAGTATTGTTAATAGCAAGGTCAATTTTCCTTTCAGCTGTGGGCAGTAGTCAACGAATTTCTGGAGACTTTGCATATCTTGCAAAGTGTCCCTGCACAATATGAGGGAGCAGAAAAGTCCTCCCCCTCTGATGCAGTTTTCACCTGTGATCACAATTAGAGACAAATACACATGGCAAAAAACAAACTGTTTACAATGTCAAGTTTGCATAATGTAAAGAAGTGTTGCACAAAGCTTATATTTAACCAAATATAAAAAATAAGGACTTCTGTGAGGACTCTGTGAAACAGCAATATTTCAAGGCAAATCTGTAAGAGTTGCCAACACTGTGATATGGTAAACAAGCAATAAATAATAAAATAACAAAGAACTACACAGCTTACACGGGTAACTGGAAAATAACAAACAAGAACTTAATAGTAAAACAAAATAGAGAATATGCAACAGTCAGTAGGTGACAGTCAACTCCACTCTGATGGGCTCCAACTCACCTTAACCCCTGGGTATACCCTGTACCTTACGAAAATGAAACATGTTTATACCATAGTTTTAAAAAAAAACATTGTTACTATAGTTAAACCATGGGGTAACCACAAAACAGGAGCCATGACTGTGCTACACAAGTCTTCCTGGGTACACTTTTTTAATTCAGTAAACGTTTGGCCGTTTTTTTTTTTTTTTATATAATGTCAACTTTTTTTTATTGTTCAACAGTCAAAACTTTGTACGTGAACACAGTATTCAATATTCACCTTTCCAAACAATTACATATTCAGCCACCAGTCACCATCAATGTAATAAAACAAAAGCACATGGAAATGTAACAGTTGTTAAGGAGTCCTGCTCATCACACCATTTTTATATGCTGCCAAAAATGATCCCATGTTTTTTTCATTTCTCCCTCACTCTGCAGTCTCCCCAACATGCACTCATATGATGCAATTTCAATCATCCCATCAATCCAATCTTTCAAATATGGGGTTTTGGGGCATTTCCAATTGCGCAAGATCATCCTGGCAGCTGTGATACAACCAATCTTAATAAGGGTAAAAGCATTTTTTGCTATATTAGGTACAGCTGATTTATCTCCAAGAAGGCATAATTGTGGTTCCACAGGTATAATATAGCCCAACCACTCTTCAAGTATTCTCAGAATTTTACGCCAGAATGGCTGAACTAAAGAACATTCCCAAATCATATGTAAATAAGTGCCCTCTTCTTCCTTACATTTCCAACAGAGATTATTTCCAGCTATCCCCATCCTGTAAAGTCTAGATGGTGTATAATATTATCTATGTACTATTTTGTAATGAACGTTATGCAGTTTTGATTTATATGCTGTTTAATGCTTGATGATAATGTTATTCTGCATATGCATACGCCGATCGCTTGTTTCTGCTTCTTCTTCACTGTGTTTTAATCTGGGCATTGAGTACCCTTTCAGAAGATGCATAGTAGCAGATACGGTGTCCTTTGCTCTTTCTTTGAGATCTTTCTCCGGATTACTGGAATTTATTGCTTTATTGCAGGGTGTTTAATTTCATGTTCTGTTTTAGCAGGAAAACCATCCTTACACCAGGGAGAGATTGTTTCACAGGGTGAGATAAAGTATTAAAAAGTATTGGCTTATGGTCAGAAAAACAAGGATCTGTAATGTAAATCCAAAAGACAAAATCATGTCAAGTGTGTGGCCCTTTTCATGTGTAGTGCCAAACACAGACTGAGAAAGATTCAGTTTGATTTGTATGTTTCTACTTTTCATAACAATGTGTTTTATGCTTTGCGTCTTTTCTGATCCATGGTACAAACAATATCCTTACAGACTGTATAAGTACAAATGACTTTCTTTAGGTGCAGTTCTCCAGCTCAGTGACAATGAACTTTTGTTGAACCAACCACACAGGGTTGTTTTGTTGTTGTTGTTAACTTTAAGAAACTGTTAAGAAATATTTTTCAAGGTAGTGAGGCATACCCATTTTTGTGCTATTTCTCTTCTTCGCTGTTACAAGTTTGATGCAAAAGTGGAAAAACTACAGGAGCTTGCAGCATTTCACAATTTTGTATTTGTTTTAAATGTCTTTCTGGCCGATGTTTGGCTTTCACTTTAGGGTAAGTCTGGACTGGATTAATAAATGGAATAGTTTCTCTAGCCTGCAGCTCCTTATATAACATCATTTTTAACTAACCTTTTATGAGATAGGTCAATTAAAAAATATATATATATATGAATGTGTCATTACCTTTTTGAATATGAACAATTTTATGGAACTTCGTGGTAAGTTGATATCAAGATATACATTTATCCTCTGGTTTCATTAAGCCTAGTCCCAGACTAAAATGCATGTCTGGCCTACTTAAAATATGCCCGTGGGCATTGATTTGTCTCAAGATGCTCACCAGTAAGGGAGTGGATTGGCCAATTCTAGAAGGCAGATGGCAAAAAAAAAAAACTGGCATAATTAAAAAAAAATAATTATGAAGTCCCAGGTGTACCCAGTATGTGTCTTGTAAGTTTCAGCTCAAAATACCCAACAGATAATTTATTATTTCATTATGTAATGTCCCTTTTTGCCCGGAAGCAAAAACAAGCTATTTTTGTGTCTCTTTAAATGCAAATGATCTGCTGCTCCCCACCCCTTTCTGGAAGAAGGCGGAGTCTTTACAGCTTGTGACTTGGATTCTCTGCCAGCAACAAATAAAACATGTTTGTTTACTGATTTTCATTTCTATTGCATCATGTTATCATGAGATTGCAGTTCTTCATCATCATGATCTTTTTTTTTCGTTGCATGCATTGAAAAGCCTTGTCAGTTTAAACAGTGGAATGCAGGAAAAGCAATGCACAGGTACCAACACCGTTAAACATATTGACTGAAGTCATGCAAGATTATATTTCAATCTAAATGGGAAAAAAACAACTCTGAAGCAACAAAACGACAGCATGCTCAAGCTGAGGGATTGATTGCTTGTTCCATCAAACATCTTGTGGAACTGAATTGATCTGCATTCTGAAAAATAACATTTGAATAATGTTTCAGCATTGAATATTAACTCAATTGTTTTCTTAATTGATGTATGATTTTCAACAGAGAGCAGAGAGATGACAGTGACAAAGAGAAAAAGCCCAATACAACAGCAAAAGAGAAATCATACTAGAGTTCCTCTGTCCTGTAGGACACTACATCAGTCACATCCGTGACGTCAGTGGATCTGGATGGCTGGAATACAGTGACACCAGCATCAGAAGATCCAGCTGGTCAAAGGTGTTGAGTAACATCAGAAAGAAAAGCTGCATGCTCTTCTATGTGAAGAGAAAAACAGTAGCACAATACTAGTGCTCAACTAATGTTCAGAGCTCAGTTCATGTGTATTGAGAAACTGTTGTTTTGTAGGTTCAGTAACCTCTTGTTCAGACCAGCAGAACTCAAATCTGGTCTCAAATCATCCTTAGTTCACACTTAAGTAAATATGCAGCATTTGAGCTTTCTAGGTTTATTTGCTCTGGAAGGAAAGAGATGTGTGAAAATGTGTGAATGAATCAAGATATACTATTTGAATTTAACGTCAATACTGTTTTTTCCTTACGCCACATTCCAGACCATATCAGATTAAAATATGTTAAAATTCCCATTTCTGACCTCATTGTCAATCACATCATGTCACCAGAATGTGTGGCCGTGTCCAAACATAAACATTTCATATTCACAGGTCAGTTGATGCAAAGCAAAACCTCAGGCATAAAAACATCTTTTACAAACCCACTGCAAGTCTTTCTGAAAGAGGTAATCTATTAAATGGGCAATGACTTAATTTAAATGGCATTTGATTTGGTTAAGTGTAATATTTTTATTTGTATTAATTTGCAGGACTAAACAGGCAAATAAGAGACTATTAACTACTACTCTTCCTTCTGATTTTACTAATGTCATTAAAATGTTGACAAATTAAAAAACAGATCCAAAATCAGGTAAAATACATAGACACTGATTTGTGGGTTCATTGTAATCAAATGATTTATGAGTTCACAAACCACAAAATACAGATGATGATGCTGACTAGCATGTGCAGAAATGTTCACATGTAAGAACGAATTTGACAAAGCTTGCCCAAATAGAAACAGCTGCTCTTGAATATTGTCGTCTTTCTTTCTCTGTAAACCCCTAGAGCAAATGTTCTCAGAAATCAGGGCTGTGTTCAGCCCCGACAAAAATGGTGCAAAACGTTTTTAAACGGAAACGGTGGTGCGTTGAACACCCTGTTCTGATGACGCAAGAGTTGCAGTTAGGGCAGCTGAGAAGGTTCTCCCATTGAAAAAAACAGCATATGCTGGTTAGGTATGTTTTGACCTCCTTTACTGGTTTATGCACCAGCAAAATGACCAGCATAAACCAGCAAAGGACCAGCTTAAACCAGCAAAGGACCAGCATAAACCAGCAAAAGACCAGTTTAAACCCAAAGACCAGCTTAACATTCAAAGGACCAGTTTAACCCTCAAAGTACCAGCATACACCGCAAGGACCAGCTTAAACCAGTTGCCATGCTTCAAAACATACCTAACCACATATGCTGTTTTTTTTTCAACAGGGCTTTGTGGTTCTTTTTGAGGTTTTCCGGACAAATGGCTTTCAGGACATCCAGGTGCTTGGCTTCCCTGGAGTCATTGGAGCAATCGATGGCCCACACATTCCCGTCCCAGCACCCACACTCCATAGAAACAGTTACATAAACAGGAAAGGACATGCACGTTTTTAACTCCAAGCAGTGTGTACATCACAGATGATGTTCCTGGATGTGTACACTGGTTGGCCGGGGTCTGTGTTTCGGAACTGCCCATTATATGGCCATCTCCAGGATGTAATGAGAAGTGCCTACCACCTGCTTGGAGACTCCGCATACCCACTCAACACATCTCTCATTACACCACAACATTGTTGACAACATTGGCATCCATTTCGTATTCAACATGGATGCTAATGTGAGGCCATTTTATGACATCACTGAGTGATTGAATTAAAACTTACAAATAAGATCCAATAATGTATAAGATTTTTTATAAAAGCATGAATATAACATTGTCTTTGATTAAACTGCACTCAACTCATCTGATGTGCTAAGTCATGTTGATGTGGCACAAAAACAATTGTACATGGAAAAGATTATCACCAGCAAAAGATGACACGATCAGGACCGGCTCCACACTGGGATCATCAGCCAGGAGGTCCTCCATTGATGAGAAAAAGACCCAGCTGCTGGCACCACTCCCAGTCTTCTTCTTACTGTCCACTATTGTTTTGTATCTAATAATAGAAACCCAGAAATAGCAAATGTCTTCAAGTGGCCTTACTCCCAAAATAATGCAAATGCCAGTATCAAAACAAACCTGTGCTATAACTGCCTGAACACATGCCTCTGCTCCAAAGTCATATCCTTTTGCCACACTTCTACTTTCCTTAATACAGGAGATTGAAGGAGTCTTCAGCCATTTGCTTTGTCAGAGAAATTAGAAGCAATGTTGCATTTTGCGTCCATGGCTTTGTATCTATAGCACACATTTAAATCGACAAGTCACAGAAAATATGTCAACGGAAAAATTGTGCTTAGGAATGAACTTAATGTACCTTTATGCATTTGTTGGGGGGTTGAGACTGGTGCCCACTTTGGAGCACAGGCAGGTGCTGGTCCAGCAACAGGCAAATTAAGTGGTGCAGGAGCCGGAGGCAATGCAGTGGTGCAGCGGGAATGTGTAGGCCTAGTGGAAGTTGACTAGGCCCATTCGATGCATGAGCCTGTTCCAAAGGGATTGCTGAAACAGAAATGGAAGCACACATCTTACCAAATTCAGACTGAAAACACATCTATTTAGACTTGCATACTACTGACGAATTTTTATTTCTTACTTTTATTTCTAGTTCTTACTTTTTTAATACCTTGTATTTTCTTTCTCATTTTTATGTAAAGCACTTGTATGAAATTTGGTATATACATAAACTTGCCTGCCTTGCAATAAAGCTAAAAATATAATGCTGTATTTTTATTATAAAACTCTTATGACAAATATGTCTTCTAATATCTTCAATTGTTGCGTATACCGAGCTGCAGCGGACACATTTGTAAACAACTTTACTTGGACCCATTGTGTGAGCTGTCTCTTTAATACCGCGTGGTTTATATACATGTTGCTGCTGATTGGGCTGACATTTTTGACACACCCACCAAACAAGAGAAAACGTATCTCAAACCCCGTTGCACACAGTTTCCAGGAAACATGTCGTTCAACCTGGAAACCTGCTCCGGTTTGAGCTTGAACGTGCCCGTCTTTGCAAACAGTCTCCTAACATTTAACTTTGGTTTAATGTTTCATTTTAGCTGTTTTTATTATTTACTGTTTCTGTCTTTCCTGGATGAATGTGTACATTCCCGGAGAACCATGAAACAGTTGCAAAATGCCATATACAGTCAGGTTAAGGTGACTTAATATTTTTCCTTTTGTTATACTGGGATAAGTCATATTGGGATGTATGCTAAAATTGTTGGATGTGGCACCCTACCTAGAAAATTTTCCACCAGCCACCACTGGGGCCATCTGGAGCACCGAGAGTTTTCCCGGTGGGCTGCTGTATAATGTGGGCCGGCCCATCGCGTAAATATAGAGAATTAATGAATTATAGGCTAGTAAAGGTACGTAGCCTATAGCCTTCCATCGGCCCACTTCAATTAAACATTCTAATTATTTTAGCACGCAGCGGCTCAAAAGCGCTCGTCAATCAAATCGAAGAAGGCGGGATTTACTGTTCACAGACGCTGAGCTGTGCGGCATTTGAATGCGAGCTGAGGTAAGATAAGATGTAAGCAGCTGAATAGCGAGACAATTCAGCAATATTTGCCAACTGTTTACGATTTAAAAAAAAGTTAAACGACAGAAATTAATTTTCTGGGATACAAACTGCTACTGGCATTTTCGAATTTCTTAATGCCATTTATGTTATTCGTCACAAGATAAGAGTGAATGTTTGTAAACCTATATCCAGGCTTTCTTCTGTAATTTCATGTGTCTAAGAAAATGTTTAAAAAACTGTGAAAATGTAATTCTCAAATTTACTCTAGAACATTGTAAATCTGAAGACTTAGTAACAACCGTCAAGTGCCGTGATTAGGAATTATAGCCTAATAAAAAATATAATTTGCTAGCCTGTTTCACTTGCATCACACACTGGTAGTCAAATGTTTAAAATAATAAATACTTTTTATTTATTCATTTATGTTTTGAAACAAGGCTGAATTTATTTGATCAAATACAGTAACAAATATTAATACTATGAAATATTACACTTAAAATAGTGGTTTTCTATTAAACATATTTTAAAATGTAGGCAAATTTATTTCTGTGATGCGCAGCTGAATTTCCAGCATCATTACTCCAGTCTTCAGTGTCACATGATCCTTCAGAAATCATTCTAATATGCTGATATACTGCTTAATTATTATCAGTTATTATTTGTGATCAATTATTACTAATGGTTCTTATTATTATCAATTCTGAAAACGTAATATTTTTTATTTTAAATGTTTTTGCTTATTATTTTTGTGGATACTGTGATAGGCCCTACTTAATTTTTTTCAGGATTATTTGATAAATACAAAGTTAAAGAACAGCATTTATTTGAAATATAAATAATTTGTGATAAGTATAAATATCTTTACTGTCACTTAAAGGTTACCCTTTTTACAAGATGTAAAATAAGTCTCTGATGTCCCCAGAGTGTGTATGTGAAGTTTTAGCTCAAAATACCCTACAGATAATTTTTTATAGCTTGTTGAAATGTTTTATTTTTAGGGTATGAGCCAAAACACGCTGTATTTTGTGTTTGTCCCTTTAGGCCCTGTCCCAAATGGAACACTTATGTGCACTTTCGGTCTTGCGAACTTACAATGCCCGCCGCGTGCGCATGTCCGTTAAGTCCATGAGACCGTAGGGTGTCCCATTCCTCATTTAAGATTGGTCAAGTGGTGTGGGCTCGCGGGGGGGGGGGGGGGGGGTGGGAGGGCGCACCCTTTGCGGCCGTATGCCGCCCATCTGATCCGCACCTTCTGCCGACCCCGTACCGGGGCGAGCAAATTCACATTGCTTTCATATGCAATTTTAACTCCCAGATTCCTCTTCACTATCATTCTAGTAGCACGTGAAAAGGCAGCCTCATGAACACAACAGCCCAATGTTGCTTTTAAGCACATTAGCCTTACAAAGTGCCAAAAGCTCTTCAGAACGCATTTGGAAAAGCAAAGCTTGATACTTACTTCTTCTGTAGGTTTAGCTGGATCACGAACAACTGGCACTGACCCTCACTCACAAAGCAGTCCGGTGTAAAATGATTCGAGCAGACTTAAACAAATCCGGTAGAGTTGAGGGAGCATTTTCTTCGAAAACAAAATGAATCCACCTCGTCTTCAGCGGCTCAGATTTCGGGAGTAAATGGAGAGACATCCTGCTACAGAACACCTAAAATGCTTGGGAGACATTCTTGTCAGTGCAGCAATGGCGGACTATGTACAACTCGCTGTGAACTCGCTCAGGGTGGTTCTATGTTAAAACAGCAGTGTCTGTCAACATTCGTGGGCTGGGCCTGTAGCTAATGTGACGTCACATTAGCACCAACGCTAAAAATAGGCCATTGGGAGACACTGCTTATTATTTATGGGGATTTAAAAAAAAAGGAGCAGGCACATTTTTATCATTATAGGGTGGTTGTGAACACACACTGCCAACACACATTTATGTCCTAACACCTTGCAAAAGTGAATTTTGCATAATAGGTCCCCTTTAAATTAATTTAATGCAACATTGTTAAATAAAAGTATGGCTATGCTATTAACCTTACCCTGGACTGAATGGTAATGTATCATATTTTTCACAAAAATATTGAGCAGCACAACTGTTTTCAACATTGATAATAATCAGAAATGTTTCTTGAGCAGCAAATCAGCATATTAGAATGATTCTGAAGGACCAGTAGAAATGCACACCATTAAACCTGTGCACATTCTGCACTACATTCCAAGTCTTCTGTGTAAAAATTCTTCTAAATTATTCACTATTGGTCATATACACCAGGATAGACAAATTATAATGTAAAGAAGCATGCCAGTCATTCATTAATGTTAATGATAATAATTCTTTTTTTTAAAAAGCATTTTTATTTCTGTATTGTGTTATTTTTATGTTAGTAAGAGGTGTTAAAAAATGCTCTGTGCATAATGAGTTGGTGGGTTTGGTGTGGTGTGTTGCAGGGATCGGGTGTGGGCCGCTCCGTGCCAGAAAGTCCAGGGCCACTTTTTAGCCCCAGTCCGCCCCTGGACTGGCCAATAGGGGGTGCCACGACAAGCAAACGTGTGAAAATGCTCATAACTCCTGAACCGTTTGTCGTACTTGATTGTCTAATTTCATTGTAATCCTTGGCTCAAGACGAGCAAAATGGCTAACTCCGATTTCATTCCCGCCAAATTCAAAAGTGGGCGAGGCCACTTTTACTAAAATGGCTGTATCTCTTGAACGAAATGAGGTATTTTCACCAAACTTGGTACACATTTGTATCTTAATCTGAGGACACGTGAAAAAAATTGGCAGAGTTTGGCCACTTGGTGAAAAAAAAAAACTACGTAACTACGCAAGTCTGATTAACTTGAAAATTGGCATGACGTATCTTTGTCCAAAGTGTCACGACTGCTTATGATGACATTCACATGTCTTAAAAAACTTGGCCACCATCAGCCAATGAATTTTGTGAGCCATGGTTATATACGGAGGCAAATCGGAACAAACTTTCTGTGTGGGGGGCTTCTTCATAATGAAGCGTGCCCTAAAGTCTGTTAAAAATTGAAATAATCGGGGGGGGGGGGCACATTATTCATTTCATGTTAATTCTAAACAACTTTGCCTCAAGAACCACTGCTTTCAATCAAACTGTGTTAAATACGTATTCGAGATTATAATGTGGCACAGAAGTAGGCTTTTTAAATAATTACAGCAAAACCTGAACATGGTATAATAAAGAGGAGACTTACAGTAAGCATTTTGTTAACTTTATTTTATTCTAACCCAGTGTTGGCAAAAGTTCCAGTACTTGGGTACCAAGTTGATACTGAAATTGTAAAAACATAACAATAGTTTTTGTTCAGTGGGTGTGCGGGTGTGAAGGTCGTGTGGGGGTATTATGTTCGGCAAGCGATCAACATCGGTCAAAAAAGGAAGCAAACAAGCATGGTGGGCGGTCGGGGACAGTTCTGGGGGGCTGAGCGGGTGGAGGCTTTGTTGTGGCGTAGTAGTGGTAGTCGGTGTAAGTGTGATAGCAAATCTAAATGTTTTATTTCACTGATCACAATTAAATCACCTTCCTCCAGAGAGAATGCATAGATGATTTTTAAAGTTGCCCCTTTTTGTAAACCTCTTGTCACACTCAGAACCTGGCTATTTCTTTCCAGAATGTGTTCGCAAATGAAGTTTCAGGTCTTTTTTATATATGAATCTCCTGTTACACTGAAGACACAGGAAAGGCTTCTCTCCAGCATGATTCCTCATGTGAGACTGAAGGACTATTTTCATACTGAAACTCTTTCCACACTGAGAGCATATTAATGGCTTCTTTTCAGTGTGAACTCTCATGTGAATCGTAAGGTTTAGTTCGTTGAAGCTCTTTTCCCACCGCCCAACTGAATTGCAGTGTGTAAGGCTTCTCTTCATTGCTGAATCCTCATGTGCTTCCTAAGGTTAGTCCTATGTGAAGCTCTTTCACACTGAAGCATGTTGTATGCTTCTCTCGCGCGGTGAACTCTCAGGTGATCCCTTCAAGTTAGTTCTGATTTGAAGTCTTTTCCCCACACTGATTGCATGGTAAGGCTTCTGTCAGGTGAATCCTCATGTGACTTCCTAAGTTTAGTTCCTCGTGTGAAGCTTTTCCCACACAGTTTGCAGGTGTAAGGCTCCTCTCCAGTGTGAATTCTCATGTGATCCCCAAGGTTTAGTTCTGATTTGAAGCTCTTTCCACACTGAGAGCAGGTGTAAGGCTTCTCTCCAGGGTGAACTCTCATGTGATCCCCAAGGTTTATTTCTGATTTGAAGCTCTTTCCACACTGAGAGCAGGTGTAAGGCTTCTTTTCAGTGTGAATCCTCATGTGATCCCCAAGGCTTGGTTCTGATGTGAAGCTCTTTCCACACTGATTGCAAGTGTAAGGCTTCTCTCCAGTGTGAATCCTCATGTGATTCCTAAGGTTTAGTTCTGATGTGAAGCTCTTTCCACACTGATTGCATGTGTAAGGCTTCTCTCCAGTGTGAATGCTCATGTTTTTTAAGGTTTCCTTTTTGAGTGAAACACTTTCCACACTGAGGGCATGTATAAGGCTTCTCTCCAGTGTGAACACTCATGTGATCCCAGTTTAGTTCTGATTGAAGCTGCTTTCACACTGGAGAGCAGTGTACAGGCTTCTCTTCTCTCCAGGGGAAACTCTCATGTGTTCCTCAGGTTTTATTTCTGATTTTGAAACGCTTTCTACACGATTGCAGTATAGTAAGGCTTATTTTCAGTGTGATCCTCATGTGATTTACATGTTTATTTTTGATTGAAGAGCTATTTTCACACTGTGTGCATTTAAGGCTTCTCTCTCAGTGTGAATTCTCAGTGATCCCCAGGTTTAGTTCTGATTTGAAGTCTTCCACACTGAGAGCAGGTTGTAAGGCTTCTTTTCAGTGAACTCTCATGTGATCCCCAAGGTTTATTTCTGATTTGAAGCTCTTTCTACACTGATTGCATGTGTAAGGCTTCTCTTCAGTGTGAATCCTCATGTGATTCCTAAGGTTTAGTTCCGATGTGAAGCTCTTTCCACACTGAGAGCAGGTGTAAGGCTTCTCTCCAGGGTGAACTCTCATGTGATCCCCAAGGTTTAGTTCTGATTTGAAGCTCTTTCCACACTGATTGCATGTGTAAGGCTTCTCTTCAGTGTGAATCCTCATGTGATTCCTAAGGTTTAGTTCTGATGTGAAGCTCTTTCCACACTGATTGCATGTGTAAGGCTTCTCTCCAGGGTGAATCCTCATGTGATTCCTAAGGTTTAGTTCTGATGTGAAGCTCTTTCCACACTGATTGCATGTGTAAGGCTTCTCTCCAGTGTGAACTACGGTTTAGAGTTCCGATGTGAAGCTCTTTCCACCTGGTCTAGCAGGTGTAAGGCTTTCTCTCCAGGGTGAACTCTCATGGATCCCCAAGGTTTATTCTGCTTTGAAACTCTCTTCACACTGAGGGGATCTGTTAGGCTTCTCTCCAGTGTGAATCCTCATGTGATTCCTAAGGTTTAGTTCTGATGTGAAGCTCTTTCCACACTGATTGCAAGTGTAAGGCTTCTCTCCAGTGTGAATCCTCATGTGATTCCTAAGGTTTAGTTCTGATGTGAAGCTCTTTCCACACTGATTGATGTGGTAAGGCATTCTCTCCAGTGTGAATCCTCATGTGATTCCTAAGGTTTAGTTCCGATGTGAAGCTCTTTCCACACTGATTGCAAGTGTAAGGCTTCTCTCCAGTGTGAATCCTCATGTGATTCCTAAGGTTTAGTTCTGATGTGAAGCTCTTTCCACACTGATTGCATGTGTAAGGCTTCTCTCCAGTGTGAAATCCCTCATGTATCCCCAGTTTAGTTCTGATTGAGCTCTTTCCCACACTGAGAGCAGTAAAGAATGATAACTAAAGCTCCTCTCAACACATAGTTGACCCTCATGTGTCCTACGGATTATATTTCTGATTTGAAACTCTTTTTCCAACTGAATTTTACACTTGTAAGGCTTATTATTCATGTGAATTCCTCATGTGATTCCTACGGTTTAATTCATTTTGAGATCTTTCCACACTGATAGCAAGTGTAAGGCTTCTCTCCAGTGTGAATCCTCATGTGATTCCTAAGGTTTAGTTCCGATGTGAAGCTCTTTCCACACTGAGACCTGTTAAGGCTTCTCTCCGGGTGAACTCTCATGATCCCAAGGTTTAGTTTTTGATTGAAGCTCTTTTCCACACTGATTGCAGTTTAAGGCTTCTCTCCAGTGTGCTCCTTGTGTGATTCCTAGGTTTAAGTTTGATGTGAGCTCTTTCCACGCGGATAACAATGTACGGCTTCTCTCCAGTGTGATCCTCATTGTTTATTTCTAAGGTTAGTTCCGATGTGAAGCTCTTTCCAAACGGGGGGGACACTTGTAAGGCTTCTCTCCAGTGTGAATTCTCATGTGATCCCCAAGGTTTAGTTCTGATTTGAAGCTCTTTCCACACTGATTGCATGTGTAAGGCTTCTCTCCAGTGTGAATCCTCATGTGATTCCTAAGGTTTAGTTCTGATGTGAAGCTCTTTCCACACTGATTGCATGTGTAAGGCTTCTCTTCAGTGTGAATTCTCATGTGATTCCTAAGGTTTAGTTCTGATTTGAAGCTCTTTCTACACTGATTGCATGTGTAAGGCTTCTCTTCAGTGTGAATTCTCATGTGATTCCTAAGGTTTATTTCTGATTTGAAGCTCTTTCTACACTGATTGCAGATGTAAGGCTTCTTTTCAGTGTGAATCCTCATGTGATTCCTAAGGTTTAGTTCAGATTTGAAGCTCTTTCCACACTGATTGCATGTGTAAGGCTTCTCTCCAATGTGAATCCTCATGTGATTCCTAAGGTTTAGTTCTGATGTGAAGCTATTTCCACACTGTTTGCATGTGTAAGGCTTCTCTCCAGTGTGAATTCTTTTGTTCCCCCCCCCCTCCATTGGGTTTGATTCCTAAGTTTAGTTCTGGCTGCTGTGAGCTCTTCCACACTGATTGCATGTGTAAGGTTTCTCTCCAGTGTGAATTCTCATGTGAATCTTAAGGTTTCCTTTAACCGTGAAGCTCTTTCCACACTGAGGGCAGATGAATGGTTTCTCTTCAGTGTGAATTCTCATGTGATTCCTAAGGTTTATTTCTGATTTGAAGCTCTTTCCACACTGATTGCATGTGTAAGGCTTCTCTTCAGTGTGAATCCTCATGTGATTCCTAAGGTTTAGTTCTGATTTGAAGCTCTTTCCACACTGATTGCATGTGGAAGGCTTCTCTTCAGTGTGAATTCTCATGTGATTCCTAAGGTTTAGTTCTGCTGTGAAGCTCTTTCCACACTGATTGCATGTGTAAGGCTTCTCTTCAGTGTGAATTCTCATGTGATTCCTAAGGTTTAGTTCTGCCATGAAGCTTTTTCCACACTGATTGCATGAGCAAGGCTTCCCTCCAGTGTGAATCCTCATGTGATTCCTAAGGTTTAGTTCTGACGTGAAGCTCTTTCCACACTGATTGCATGTGTAAGGCTTCTCTCCAAGGTGAACTCTCATGTGGGCCTTAAGATTTCCTTTTTGAGTGAAACTCTGTCCACATCGACGGCAAGTGAAATAACGGTGCCTCTTTTTTCTGGAGGACGTCTTTCCAGTCTGTATGAATTTTTCTCCAGTCATGAAATTATGTTTTTCATATTGATCTTTCGGTTCTACTTCATTCAGTTCTTGACTCTCCTCTTTCAAAGACATCAGATCTAAAGTAAAAACAAAAGAAAAAGATAAATACAAGTTAACACCAGTTTATAGGCACAAAACAACTGACATCAAAACAAAAAAAGCATCAAAACCAACATAATGCATCAAAACTGGGTTATTACAGACCAATCCTGCCACTCATGTCTAAAAAAAAATTGTGTTCTCTTCACTATAAAATGGTATTTGTCAACAATTTCAGTCAGGATTTAAGCCCCATTGCTTATTACAGCTATACATGACCTGCTTTTGGCACCTAATCATGAAAGGCCAAAGTATACTTTGTTTTTTATCTCACAACTCTCTCACAAAAGCACTGGTCAACGCGGCCATCTGTTGTTGTCGCAGTCGCTGCTATTTTGTTGTCATTCCATCACTTTAGTTTAGTTTCGGGCCAGTGCTGCCACCTTGTGGAACAACTAGTAAGTGCAAAACCAAGTCAATGCGCGTATGCAACCTGTGCATATAAAGTATGCACAGTTAAAAAAAATCAGATTATGCTTGTACAGAAGTTGGCACACGTAAAAACCAAAGTAGATTTTGGCCTATAAACCACAACATTCTTTCGGATAGCTTGAGAATTATGTTAGCATTTGTGGACAAGCATTAACATTGAACAGCGATTTGCAAGTGAAAACATTGTGAATGACCAGTGCTCTCTTCCACCCTCAGCAAAAATGACTGCGCACTGCTCCCGGTGTGTGTTCACTCATATGACATTCTTCAAAAATATAATTAATTTCTGTAGAGCTGCACATTTTAATAAGGATTAAATGAGTGAATTCAGCTTCGAGAATAAAAACCAACCTGTTTGTTCCTCAGTATCTTCATGTTTGACTCTGAATGTTTCTTCAATCTTCATTTCTTCTCTCTCCTCTTTAATAAACACCATCTTTGTTTGTTCCTCTGTATATTCTTGTTTCACTTTGAATGCCTCTTCAATCTTCATTCCATCACTCTCCTCTTTAATAAACGCCATTTCTGATAATAGTGTGGCACGTGGATGACCTGATTAGACAAGAAAAAAGAACACTCAAAACTAGCACTACAATTTAATAACTGAAGATGCATTCATCAAACAGTGTAATCGACAGCTTTACTGATCTGAAGATTCATTCATCAAAATCAAACAGTGTATTGACAGCTTTACTGATTATAAGGGGAGTTTTTTGAGAGTGCTTAAACTCGCACTAGACTGAAGTCAATTATACCGTTCTTTGACAGTGTAAATTTTCTTTGCTCGCTTTCTCTGTACAATTTATTTGCTGTTTGAATAACTTTGTAAAAAACAGGTGATAAAAACATTTGTTCATTAATTCTCATCGTTCCACTCTCCTTCATAGCGTCATCAAGCTTCAGCTTTGTTATTGTTTTGAAAATGCAGCTACTAGTGGCGAAAACGTACATATTGTGCCTTTAAACGGACAAACTATGGATTAAACCTGCTATGATTATCCTACTTTTAAAGTAAAAATTTGATTTAAACAATAGGTCTACATAATAATCACATTTGCAGTTCATATGAACATAAGTTCTGACTTTTTTTCTTGCAAATGCAAGTTTATATCTCCTAGTTCTGACTTTATAACTCGATTCAACTCCGTAATTGCGAGTTAGTCAATTCTGAGGAAGAAAGAGCCAGAAGTGTGGGATTATATACTGAGGGGGGAAAAGAGAGAATGACAAGGTGATTTTTCTCATCAGAATTGTGAGATATAATCTCGGAATTGCAAAAAAAAAAAGTCAGAATTTTAAAAAAATTAACTCAAAATAACCTTTATTCCACGACTTCCGTAGACTGCTACTTTAAGACTGTAATTTTCTGCCACCAGATATGCTCATCACGTGCTCTTTTCTGTCACATCCTTTTCTTTATTTTTTATATTACCTGCGCACATAATTTCGCTGGCTTCTGCGGCAGATCACACTATAAATAAACGCATAATCACTTACTTTGTCCTCCGTGTTTAATTGCGTATAACAGTGCGCTGCGCAAGTGTTGCCAAGTCCACCATTTTCCAGCGAAATTGGGCTACTTTTTCCACTGTTGCCGAGGGTTGTTTTTCAACTCTATTGGACTAGTTTTGAGAAGAAATTGGGCAGATTTTGTTTAAACCTGGCAACCCTGTTCGTATTGTTCTTTTGTGCATGCGGGTCAGTTCAGAACCATGATCTGTTCACACTGGAAATCTGATATCAGCCACATTTAAAACAACAATGTGAACAGCTACACAAAAAAAATTGGATCTGAGCAAATATCGGAATTGAGAACTAAGGCTCACAGTGTGAACGCAATATTCTGATTTGCTGCTCAAAAAACATTTTTTATTATTATGATGTTGAAAACAGCTGAGTATACTTTTTTTCAGGTTTCTTTGATGAATAGAAAGTTCAGAAGAACAGCATTCATCTGAAATATAGATCTTTTGTAACATTATAAATGTCTTTGTCATCACTTGATCAATTTAAAGCATCTTTGCTAAATAAAAGTATTAATTTCTATAATTTTTATCGCCCTCCCCCCCCCAAAAAAATGGTATAGTGTATAATGTTACAAAAGCTTTTTATTTTAGATAAATGCTGATCTTTGATCTTTCTATTCATCAAAGAATCCTGAAAAAAAGTACTCAGCTGTTTTAAATATTGATAATCAGCATATTATTATGATTTTCTGAAGATCATGTTACACTGAAGACTGGAGGAATGATGCTGAAAATACAGCTTTGATCTCAGAAATACATTACAGTTTAAAATATATTCAAATAGAAAGTAGTTATATTAAATAGTAAAAATATTTCACAATATTACTGTGTTTACTGTATTTTGGATCAATAAATGCAGGCTTGGTGAGCATAAAAAACTTCTTTCAAAAACAAAAAAAATCTTATTACCGTTCAAAACTTTGTGATATATAAAAGCTTTCTGACGCAAACGGTGTCATTTGTTTTCGTATTTGGGGAAAATATGAAGATTTGAGAGAGATATCGAGCCCGTAACAATTATCTGGGAAAATGATAAATTAAACATGACTTAGTAACTACATTTCTATTGCTTTCCATGTTGAAGGACTTTGTATTGTTTCTATTTTAATGTACATTTAAATTTTGGATCACATTAAAAGCGTAATTTGAATATTGTGAATCAGGCACGTGCAGAGGGGGTGCGATGGGTGCTTGAGCACTTGCCCCTTTCCCTTGATGCCCACAGTGCCCTTTTGTCAAGGCAATTTATTTTTTATTTTTTTGTAATTAAACGCCATTTTGTAAAGGCCTGGCCAATCTAACTATTAGTAAAATGAATGAATAATTTAGTCGTAAATAAAATTATCCACCTGACGATCTCATCAGGGACTATCCCTCACGTTCAGACACCTTTAATGTAGCGCACTACCAGGATGCCTTCATAACGTCCGCGGCTGCCGGTAAGTGGAGTTCTCAGCGGAGCGGTGTGCTTGTATACTTATATTATTAAATTATTATTATTTTACAAGAGAGCATTCACAGCTGTTGTTTATATTGCTGTGTATCCTGTGGAATTAACGTTAGCTGCAGCAAGGGACTTTAATATCTTTGTTCAATATTTTCCTAATGACAAATTTATGATCAGTTTATAAAGGCTACTACAAACACCTTTCCTCCCTTTTTTATCACATAAGGCAGAAAATATATTTTATAGTTTCCTTACTAAATTATGTCAATCAGTAGCTGCATATCTAAAGTTTATTTATTACCTGGAGATAACTTGAAAAACACACATAAACCGTATATTTTCGCAATCGTGTGTTTATTGTCTTCACGTTTTTTTTGCTTTTTATTCAGCTCAGCTACAGCGATAGCCGTATGCTTTTGTTCATGTTAGGGATTTCCTGCATGTCATAAGTTATTCCTTCTATGAGTCTGATTTTGACTTTTTGCTCGAGAGCGCCCTCCGGCTTCGAGGATGAATTAAACACACACTGCATCCAGATATTCACTTCTCCTCATTTTGGATACGAATAAAACATCAGGTCATGCATGGACTATCAATACGGTCTGTTTGAATTTAAATCTAGAAACCTCTACGTGAACACAGCTGCCCGAATAAAGTGCAGGGGACAAAATTACATTTATTTAAAATTAAATATTAAAAATGCAGCTAACTTTCTACACACAGCAATATAAACAAAGGTGCCTGTTCTCTTTCGTTCTTGCTGTTTGATTGGGAAAAGTTTAAAGGGCTTTGAGGGGTCTTGTCTTTATGTTATCGGACTAACAAACTATTACTTTGAACTTTTTTTGTTACAGTATTTATTTAAAAAGCGTAGAGTGCCTTAAACATAATGATCACAACCCTGAAAAACACAGGCTTATACTGAATTTCTCATCCTCTGATTTATAGGCTACTTATCAATCCTGTTTTTATCATCATTATAATAAAATAAAAATAATAAATTCAGAACAGGATTATAATATATCTATTTTAAATAAGACAGAAATATTTCAGTAGTGTTTACAACAGCAAAACCACCATACCCTGTAAACTCAATAATAATAATAGGACTAATTTAATTCCGTTTCTATTTCAGAGTGATTGAGAAGCGCAAAGAACTATTTATTTAACTTTGAAACTTAAAATGTTTTTTTCTGTTCCGTGTTTCTTTTTCAAAACTGTCACAGGATGTGCTGCTGTCAGTAACTTACAGAAGCATCTGTTTCAGCGAGCAGCGCAGCACTATTAAAAGCCGTGCTCCATGTGCCCCTTTTATACTTTGAGCACCTGCCCCTCCAAAGCTCTCTGCATATAGAGTTTTCCGAGCGGCTGACACGGAGTTAAACGCGTTAACGTTTTAAAAAGCACAAACCTCTCTTCATCCGATCACAACAGACGCGGGAGCGCGGCGCACGCTGATGACGTCACACCACACTACCGCCAGACCAACTAAAAGTCCCTCGCTCTCAGAGTCCTAACGTCTTCTTCTTCTTCTTCTTTTAAATTTAATGGCGGCTGGCAAACCAACTTAAAAGGTGCATTCCCGCCACCTACTGGAAAGGAGTGTGAAGCGCACAATGAATAGGAACTTTAGAAACAAGAGCTACCTTAAAAAAATTTTTAAAAAAATGTTTTATTAATACATGAATAAAAAAACGGTATCTTAAATCCTATTAATCAATCCTGTTTCCTTTAAATAAATAACTAACTTGCGATATATTCTTGATTGCTTAGATCCATCGCCTAACAAAACCTGGAGTGACAGATAATTTATTTCCAGATACCTTAAAGCTTGACTTAGTTGGAAACGTTCTCTTTCATAAGCCTCACATTCTATAAGTACATGTTCTACAGTTTCTGTTAACCCACATTTGTCACAATTTCCATTTTCATGTTTTCCTATTCTATGTAAGCACTGATTTAATAAACCATGACCAGTACGCATTCTTGATATTATAACGTCATCTTTCCTGTTTCCAAATCTTCTTCTCTCTGAACCAACCTTTTCTTGTATGCAGTGTAAATGTCTACCTTTTGTTCCTTCTTTCCATTCATTCGGCCATATTTCCTGTATTTCTTTCGCTATTATCGCTTTTATTTCTGTTTTACTTAATGCCACTTCAATGTTTATTTGTGAATGATTTAATGCCTGTTTAGCCAAATGATCAGCCTCCTCATTTCCTTTCACACCTGTCTCTGATGGTGCCCACACGAAATTTACCAGAAGTCCATATTGTCTTATTCTAAAAAGACTCTGCATTACTTCATTTATCATGTCTTGTCTTGCTAATGACAAACTGTTTAGTGCTGAAAGAGAATCTGCATATCACTGCCTTTGTTGGTTGTATTTCTTCTATCCACTGAAGTGCTAGTAAGATTGCTATTAGTTCTGCAGTAAATACAGAAATATGATCTGAAGTTCTTTTTGACATTTTAATTTTGAATATGGGAATATATACTGCTACAGCTGTTTTCCCAGAGTCTGGATCATTTGAACCATCAGTGTATATTTGTACTACACTATAATATGTAAGATCTATATATTTCTGTACAGCTGAACTTTCTAATACACTTGTTTCATTGTTATGTTTTTCTTTATGCAACTGGATATCAATCAAAGGCATTGGGAAAAGCCCAGGAGGAATTGCTGACCTAGCCACAGTAGGAGCAATATGTATATCACTTAAACCCATTTTCTGTGCTTCCTCATTGACCTTCCATCCAAAGCTTGATAACTTTTTGTATTCTTATTCCCAACAGTCCTTCAACACCATTTTGACTGGATGAACGTCCGAATGTCCTTTTATACTTATCCAGTACCTCATCCTTAACTTGAGCCTACGAATTTCTTGAGGCATCTCGCCCATCTCTACCTGAACTGTTGATAATGGGGACGTTCTAAAAGCTCCGCAACAAATTCCCATTTCTTGTGATTGTATTGCCTCTAATTTTAAAAGTTGTGTTTTAGATGCAGAGCTATATACCATACTGCCATGATTAAGAGCCGATCTTATCAGAGCACAATATATTATTTTAAGGGACTGTCTGCAAGCTCCCCAATCAACTCCTGCTAGAGTCTACGATCTCAAGACTGCAGAGAAATAATACACATAATAAAGTCAGAGGAATTCAGAGCTGAATTTTCGGTGAGTGCCATTCTGTCTAAAAGTAGTATGATACATTTCAAATGTTTTCAAGTGTAATGCTTTTAAAAAATAAATGATAAATCATTCAATCAAACTGCATGTATTCTGTGTTTTAGTTTTATATAAGGTTTAAGTAATTAATCACTTTCCATGTGTGTGTGCGTATTTTAAGAAAGTTTGTTTGTGGGTGGGACAAGAATCAAACTCTGACAAGAATGAACCAAGACAGAAATGTCATGTATACATTTTTATTTAGTGAACTATGTTCAAATGAGTCACATACAGGCATTGCTAGACCCTTCTTACAGGGCATGAGCCCCAGAAAAACACTACTGATAAATCCTCTGTGTGTCAACAGTAGGGTTGCCAACTTCAGAAAATTAAGATAAGGGATAAGAAAACTGTGATTCTTTATAGAAAATAAGGGACGCTCAAAATATTTGTAATGTATAGTGTGTCATTTCCGTGTTTGCAGTTAAGTATATGTATAAAAGGTTCTCAGAAATAATCACATTTGTTTTGCTTAACCTATGTACAAAAAAAAAAAAAAAGTTTAAAGGGGTGCTATTGCTTTTTCACTTTAGTTTAGTCTGTAAATTTTTTTTGGGGGGGGGTGGTTTGGTGCCTGTTTGCGCATAAAAAGATCTGCAAAGCCAAGTCTATGTCAAAAGGATATATTTTAGGTGTCTCCAGAAATCACTTTTCAAAAACTACGACGAACGACTCGTTTGGACTACAATGCATATTTTCCGGGATTTGTGATATCACAAATATCGACGAATGGGACGAGTCCTGGTTGAGCTGCACTTGAGAAGGCAGCGAGTGTTATCATTATGTCGGAGACACGCTAACTTTCCCAAAGCAGACGAACTTAGAGTGGTTACAATCATCCGGGGTTTAAATCGCGCTCAAATTGATTTGATTTGATTTTGACGCAATATTTACATTGAAGCTTGCAGGCGGCTATGGTAAGGGCATGACATTTCCCAACCATGCGCCGAGTGCTGTCAATCACAACACACACTGGCCCACCTAACCACTCACAGCACACCTGTCCAGCTGCCAATCACAACACACTCTGGCCCAGCTAATTGATCACAGCACACACTGGCCCAGCTGGCCAATCACAGCACAACACACACTGGCCCAGCTGACCAATCACAGCACACACTGGCCCAGCTGACCAATCACAGCACACACTGGCTCAGGTGACCAATCACAGCACACACTGGCTCAGGTGACCAATCACAGCACACACTGGCTCAGGTGACCAATCACAGCACACACTGGCTCAGGTGACCAATCACAGCACACACTGGCTCAGCTGACCAATCACAGCACACACTGCTCCAGCCGACCAATCACAGCACACACTGACCCAGCTGACCAATCACAACACACACTGGCCCAGCTGACCAATCACAACACACACTGGCCCAGCTGACCAATCACAGCACACACTGGCCCAGCTGACCAATCACAGCACACACACTGGCCCAGCTAACCAATCACAATGCACACTGGCCCAGCTGACCAATCACCACACACACTGGCCCAGCTGACCAATCAAAGCACACACTGGCCCAGCCAACCAATCAAAGCACACACTGGCCCAGCCAACCAATCAAAGCACACACTGGCCCAGCTGACCAATCACAGCACACACTGGCCCAGCTGACCAATCACAGCACACACTGGCCCAGCTAACCAATCACAACACATTTCGTATTTCAGAAGGCGGGCCTTCATTTGATACAGGAACTATTCGAGCCGTTCATGCCAGACTGGGGAGAGAGGTGTTGTAATAATGTAAAATATGTGAAAAATAATGTGTTTTTTGAACAACCTAGTATGAGAGCCTGTTCTAGTACACCCCCAAAACAAAATCAAGACTTTGTAAAAGAGCATAATAGAACCCCTTTAATGTCATATAAAAAATGTTAAAACACATAGCATTGGCCTGAGTAAATTTGACCACTATAGAATTGTGACTGCACAAGTGCTGTAGTAATTTATGAGGTGAATATACTGTGAAATTACATACAATATGGCATACAATTTAAAAGTATAACAACTGAACGTCTATGAAACTTCAATCAATAAAGCATTTTTATTTAAAAACAATGACATTGTCTTGGACACCAGTGTGGAATAATTGTTGAAAGTAGGGATAAGAAAGTTGCCACTTGATCTCTATTCCAGCTTGCTTACTCTCTTCGTACATTCTGTCAGGCTCTCTCCCTTTTTTTTTTTTTTTTTTTTTTTTTTAATCATATCTCCTTAAAATTTGATTTAGTTAAGTTGTCTGTATTTTGCATTAATTTTACTGCAGTATTGATGGGCTCTATTACTGTTTTGACTGGCAGTAACAAACCTTTCTTTAGTGTCTATATTTTGGCCATACTTTCTTTGGAAAGTATTTTAGTTTAATTATTGTTCCAAATGCATTTTGACTAATAACCTTTACATAAAACATTGTGCGACAACAAGTAGACTGTTTTAGAACACCGTTAGTTCTTCAGTTAGTTTCAGCATCTATTCATTATAGAACGGTTACATGTAGCAAAAGCACTTATATGTTATGTTTTTTTCACAGCTATAAATATTCAACAGTTTATGCCAGTGCAACAACCTACCACAACAGCCTCAACACTTGGGACACAGAGACAATCGCAAATTGTCAGCGTCACAAAGGAGGCAACCATGAAGGCAGAAATATTGTGGTCACTTAAAGTCACACAGTCTCATTATTCATACCACTCCAGTGAACAAACACGTGAGTTTAATTTCTTAATCACAAAGGAGTGTTCATAAACCTCTTCAGAAATGTCTTAATTAGGTAATATGTTGAGTTTCTTATTAACTGTAGTGATAACAAAAGCAAATCAAAGGCCTGCTTGATTTTTTTTTCAATTTGTTTATTATTTAATTGTTCAGGAGAGATAATAGTTTTAATTTTATTTCTACAGGTCAGCTTTTCTCTGCAATATTCCCTAACAGTGAAATTGCAAAGAGCTTCTCATGTGGCCAGACAAAGTGCACCTACATTTGCACTTATGGTTTAGCTCCCCATTACAAAGGTCTTCCCACCAACAAAATCAAATCTGGAGATGAGAACTACGTGTTGCTCTTCGATGAGTCTCTCAACCGGATGACACAATCAAAACAGTGTGACTTTCATGTCCGATTTTGGAATGGTGATCAGGTTCAGACACAATTTTTTGATACAGAGTTCATGGGGCATGCCAGAGCAGATGATCTTAAATTGGCCTTCGAGAAAGGCACTGAGGCATTGCCAAAGAAAAACATGTTGCAAATATCCATGGATGGACCAAATGTTAATTGGTCCTTTTACAAGAAGATCGAACAGTCCCTTGCAGATGAAAATGGATTGAACCTCTTGAATTTGGGCAGTTGTGGTCTGCATATTGTGAATGGGGCATTCCAGAAAGGACTTTAATCAACAGGTTGGAGGGTCGATGGTTTTCTACGTGCCATATACCAGCTTCTACATGATTGCACTGCCCGTCGAGAGGAATATATTAAAGTCACTGATGCACAAGATGGTCTTCTTCCACTATCATTCTGCCCAACAAGATGGGTAGAAAACACTCCTGTCTTGGAGAGAGCATTGCAGATCTTGCCAAACTTGGGCACATATGTGAGTGCTGTTGGAGGGAAAAGAACACCAAGTCATTTGATGAAGCACTGAAGAATCCTCTGCTGGAAGCACAGATACATTTTGCTTTATCTGTGAGTAAGACTGTCACCCCATTTCTGACAAAGTACCAGACAGATAAACCAATGGTCCCATTTCTAGCTGCAGATCTTTACAAGATGTTAAAGAATCTAATGTGTAGATTCATCAAACCAGAGGTCATGCAGGAAGTAAAGTCTGTGAAAAATCTCCTGAATGTTGACATTAAATTGCCAACAAATTATATAGACTGCTCAAGTGTCGACCTTGGGTATGTCACCAACAGAATCCTAAAGGAGATGAGGGCAAAGCAAAAGGTTGGCACAAGCACCATCATGGAATTCAGGCGGTCCTGCAGAGATGGTCTAGTTGCTATGGTTGACAAACTTCAACAGAAGTCTCCCCTGAAATACATCTTGGTGAAAAATATGGGCTTCTTAGATCCTGTGAAGATGGCAGATGAAAAAGAAACAGACCAGTTGAAGAGCATGCTAAGAAGAACCCTTGCCTATCTGGTAGATCAAGGAAGGGTCAATGAGCAGGACTGTGATGAAATTATTCTGCAGTATGCACATTTCATTGATGATGTTGTACAGAAAAACCATTCTGCATTTGCTGATTTCAACCCACTTTGCGATTCGAGTAGACACTCTCATGCATAGCTATGTATCCAAAGAAAAGGAATTCCAGAAACTCTGGAAAATGTGCCGTCAACAACTGCTGCTGTCTCATGGTCAATGGACAGTTGAGAGGGGGTTCTCTGTCAACCGAAAGATTGAAGTGGACAACCTTGTAGAGGATACATACAGAGCTCAGAGAATGATTGTCGATCATCTCCGGGTTGTAGAAGGAACTGAAAATGTGGCAGTTGACAAAGAACTACTTCTATCTGTATCCTGTGCAAGACAGAGATACGTAGCCAGTTTGGAGGAGAAGAGAAAGAAAGAGGAAACACAAGCAAAGAATCAAAAAAGAAAAGCACTGTTTGAAGAAATTGAGCAGCTTCAATCAAAGAAAAAAGGCTGGAGAGTGACATGCAGGCTCTTGTTGAATCAGCTGACAAATATGCTTTGAAGGCGAAAGTACAGTGCAGTTACCTGATACAAAATCAAACTCCCTGAGAACATGGCGCTAAGGAGAAAAATGTAGAACGTGAAAAATTGGAAAAACAGCTTAGTGAAAAGCGTTTACAGTTTAAATGTAAATAGAAAGTCCTACTTTTTTGTTTCCTTTCTTTTTATTTTTTTTGCATATTTGCACATGTACAAAGTTTAAATTAAATGTTCATGAAATATTTTCAAAAAATATTGAAGTTTTGAGCAGCTGCATTCTGTCAGGGTTCGGGTAGAGGATGGAGCGAGGACTCCGTACTGCAGAGAATGGGCTTTTATTGATAATAAAAATAAACAAAACAGCAACAAAAACTACCCCGTGGGGGAAAACAGGCTGGCAAGGCAAGGCAAGGCCATGCGAAGGCAAGGCATGGCAAGGCAAGGCAAGGCAAGGCAAGATCTGGACACGACACGACCCATCCAGGGAGAGACGATGACGAACTGACGCAGGACTGCAAACACAAGGAGAATAAATGGAGAGCAAATGAGGAGGGTAACGAGGGACCACATGTGGGGGCAAATTAACTAAATAATCAGGTAATAAGATGGGAGGGGTCAAGACAATTGACATGAGCACATGGCACACCGAATCAAAGAAAAAAAGGCCATGTGCTCACACAAAACACAAGCACATGGCCAGCAAAACAAATCACAATCCATGTGCTAGAACAAGAGACACGAACTCGCAGCTAATGAGAAAACTCATAAGCCGCGTTCACACAAGACAACAAGAAAAGCAAGCGGCTGAACACAAACCGCGTGCTACACAAAACAACACACGTGGACAGAAGAGCGCACTCGAGAGGCGAACTCGGGACCGCACGCTCCCACAACAGACAGAACGTGGAGCGCGAGTGTCCGGACCCCGACACAAAACCGAAACTCAAGACATGAGTGCCGGGATCTGAACACCGCGCTCCAACATGAAACAGTACACGCAGACGAGAGCGCACGGCTCGAGCACACTCGAAGCCGCACGCTCACATGAAAACAATGACGTGACGCGAGTGTCAGGGCTCTGTCACAAAACTATGAATTACACTAGACCGAAGTGACAGAACCCTGACCATTCCTCTAGGTCAGAGATGAAAGAATGGGATTTACAATAAAAAGTGATTTACAAAATTATTTTGACTTGAGTTTATTTATTAATGAGTAACGTATCTTTTGAGTGAATGTGCAATTTTTTTTATGTTAACAGGTTTTTACCATGTTATTACAACATTTAAACACTTTTTTACTCATTTAAAATGAGAAATTCTTTCAAATTTAAATCTTGTACAAGAACTACAGCAAAAACCAGTGATGCGAGAAAATATATTTTTATCAATATTTGAGAAATTATATTTGAATATTACCAGTACTGACTTCAATGGATTTCATTAAATACCTTTGAACACGACTACTCAAAAAGGTCTAAATTTATGAAACTTACACATCCAAAACATCATTATTATTTGACTTACATTTTTAATGTAAATGTTAAGTGTAAGTGAAATGTTGAGTACTGTAAGAGGTCTTTCATGACGCTACATATGCTGTGGTGTGAATATGATAGGTGCTTGATATCAAATAAATAGTACTTTAAAAAGTCCTTGAAAGTTCTTGAATCTGGTGTTCATTAAAGAGTGGGAACCCTGTACATAGTTGTTGCTATCATTTGACTTTTTACACACATTGCTAGTCTTGAGGTGAAAAAATTATCTGTGCAACTTAATCCACTTTACAAGCAACAGGCGAACAAATGATGAACATTCAGTTAAAGATTACCAAGACAAAGATTTTTTTTAAAGGCATCATGTAGTCTTTGTTGCAGCATTGAATAACAGTTACACTTACACTATGTTGTTCTAACGCTAATAGGTACCTGATGTTTTTGCTAGGCTAGGCACCAGAATACAGGAAATGACATGTACTCCCGTAAAAGTTTTCTGGACCCACCCACTTTTTTTGACACCCATGTGTAAATGTGAATTTTGTCGTTGTTTTGGAGCACACTAGCTTATAGATAACTGTAAGGCTAACATATTCATACTAAAATCCCAAAAAGTTCAATTTCGATTTCACAGGGACTTTAAAGACGTGGCGCGGTGCTGCACTTCTCGTCCAGTATGCGACCGCATTAAGGCTGGATTAGCCTCTTGTTTCAGAGGTGGAACTGTCAAAAATGACTTTTACAACAAGATACCGTAAGCTATACCAGTAGTTTGTTTTTTCCCCCCGACAAAGGTAGGTAGAGAGGGCTGAGGTTCAAGAGTCACGGTTCGCTACTGCAATTTATGTTACCATTTAGTATGTATATATATATATATATAGATATATATATATATACAATTCCTATAGCAACAAATGGCCTTCTACCATATAGCCAATACTAATACATTTATACAATCTACCCAAAGGTCATGTTTAAAATACACATTATATATTAAAAACCTACAGAACACTACAGACACCCATACAAAACAATTACAGATTTATTCATCTAAAATGTTAAACGCATTATACAATCTATTTAAAACTTAATAAACATACTTTAAATAGCTATATCTACTGCACATCAAAAAACTGATTTAGCTTTTTTATGTTTAATACCATCTTATTCTTTTTGTTTTTATGTAACACTTATATATAAAATTTTTGAAAACAATACATATGAAATCTAAACTAAACAAAACACCATTATCATAAAATAAATCTAAATTAGTCTATGATCTTTAAAGTAACTATGTTCATCATTGAAAACAATGTCTTACCATTATAATACTATAATGTCAGGGATTCATCACAGTCAATGCAGTCACCATCCAGGATAATCACCCGATCACAGTCACCTGAGTTCTGATCACCTGCACCTGCTGTCACCAATCAAGCCGCACTACAAATACACACACATCACAGTCACACACTGTCTGGTCTACCGTTCACTCCTATGGACTGTTCTGGACTCGCTCTACTGAATCCTTCTGGAAAGACTTACCTTCTGTTCCTCGCGCGATCCTCCAACGACTCCTTGGAATCTGTTCCACCATCAGAACTCCCTGGAATCATTCATTGTGTTGACACTCACCTGCCTTTACCTCACCCATTCCATTCTATATTCCTGTGGCTCAGTGGTAGAGCATTGCGTTAGCAGCGCAAAAGGTCGTGAGTTCGATTCCCAGGGAACACCACATACTGGTAAAAAATGTATAGCCTGAATGCACTGTAAGTCGCTTTGGATAAAAGCGTCTGCTAAATGCATAAATTATAAATTATCAAGTGTTAGAAAACACTCTGTCTTTTGATGCCGTACCCCTCCTTTTCTTCTCTCCTTCTATCACTCGTTCCCTATACAGCATTCTCTCTCTTATCACCCCTCCTTTCTCTCCCTCTCACTCTCCGTCGCCAGGAAGTCTATTCCTTATATGGATATGTTTTTCTGTATATGTGGCAATTTTATACAAAACACATGTTCTTGGGAAAAACATCCTGTATGGGTATGTCCCCCTATCCTCATTGGTTAAGAGGGTAAAACTCCTCTCGAACTATGCCTATATAAGATCTGTATTTCCATGAATAAATTGAAGTATTGAGAATACATATGAATGTGTGTTTTCTTACTTCCCGGCCGTATTTATTTACACTTGGAGGGACTGAGAAGATTTCACGGTGGCAAAAAGAGAATATCGAGGGACCAAATTGTTATTAATTAACATCAAGTCAATAAACCATCCTGTTTTGCACTTACCTGTTGTGTCTGGCCTTGCTTTGTGACAATACAACCAACAAAAATATACAAATTTATCTACAAAACTCAATCACAAAAAAGACCTATAAAAATGCTTTATTAAAATAACACTATGTAACAATAAAAACAAACGGCATATAGAATCAAAACAACAAATTTAACATGAATACACTATGAACAAACATAAGTTCCAACAAAACATTATAGAAAACAACAAACAACCTAACCTACCAATACAATAACAAATCATTTTATATTTGAATGTCATTTTACATTTAAACTATTTACATTTACATAATTTACACAGTTAAATTTACTTGAACAAGTCCTTCTTCAACATGAACAACCTCTACTTAGGTGAAGCAGAGTCTGTGTCTGTAGGTGAAGTTATGCCTGTGACAGAGACGGAAGGTTGTGACGAGGATTCTTCTGATGTACACTGAGTTTCCTCCGGGACCTTCACTATAGCAACGACATTGTTGTTTTGAATGTGCAGTTTCATGGAACCAGATTCCAGCAAATACTGCTCCGCA
>JADLZN010010580.1:59634-75036 GCA_018155175.1 Sinocyclocheilus anophthalmus
CAGAGGGAAAAACAGGACAAGGGCTATAAATATAGCCTGTTTGTACTGCCAAGAAAAAATTCTGTTGCTGAAATGCAGAAACATGTTGACCAATGTGAAATGTAAGAGATTAATGTAAAACTTTCTAACTAAACAATGGAATGTTAAAAAATATTAAAAGTATAATAAGTAGAGTTTAATGAATTGATGAGTTCTAACTTGCGTATGTCTACAGTTCTTGTTATTAACTTTTTTCATATGTGTGTGTGTGTGTGTGTGGTGGTGTGTGTGTGTGTTTTAAGGGTTGGACAGGATACAGCAAAATGGTAGAGGGTGTTCCAGGCAAGAATCAAATAGTGCTAGGAGCACACAGGATATTAATAGAAGAGGCAGCAATGATGACATTTCTAAAAGCAGTGAGGAATTCCCTTGAAGCAGCAGCAGAGAGGACATTGATCAAAGTAGAGAAGGCAGGGACAGTGACAATTAAGATTATTTCGTTGATGTTTTCCTGCAATCTGAACAATGATAATATCTCAGCATAGCTAAAAAAAAAAAAACTCCCACAATAATGCAAAGAAAATAAGTTTACATTCATTTTTAAACAAAACCAATGTTTTAACTTAGAAAGAGTTGGTGGAATAACCCTAATTTTCAAACGTCTTGGCATGCCCTCCACCAGTCTTTCACTTTGCTGTTGGATGATTGTATGCCACTCCAGGTGAAAAATTCAAGCAGCTTGGCTTTATTTAATGGCTGGTGACCCTCTTGCTTATATTCCAGAGGTTTTCAGTGGGGTTCAGGTCTGGAGATTGGGCTCGTCATGCATCCTTCACAAAGACAGATCTGCCTGATTCTGATCTTCTCTGATGAGTCCAGTTTTCAGCTTTGCCCATCATCTGTCCCCCAACTCGAAGAATTTCATTTTTTCTTTCCTGGAAAGAGGGTTAATTAAAAATAGGCAAGCTTCTGGAATTTTTTTGCCAGGAGTGGCATAAAGTCACCCAACAGCAATGCGAAACTGATTACGACCTGCTAAGATGCATAAAAGCTGTGATTGAGTTCAAATGAACATATACTTGTTTTCTTTGCATGATCGAGGCCTGAAAACAATGTTGGATTTTTTTCCGTTAGTTTTGACAGTTGTAGTTTTATGCAATACTTGCGGTTTTGCTTATTTGGAAGAAATGCAGAGGTGCGCTATGGTAGAGTTTGTAGAATAAATAAAAATGTGCATTTGACTAGTCTCTTAATTGTGTCAGAAACATAGGTGTGTGTGTGTGTGTGTGTGTGTATGTATGTGATGCTTTATATACACACATCACATAGATTATTATATATATATAATATATATTATAAATGCCGACAATACAAACTCAAAATATACCGTAAAAGAGGTAGAATGTGCCCCCTTAACTTTGGAGAATGTGCTGGAGTTTGCATCTGGATCCTCTACTATACCTTCCAATGGCTTTCTTCTTCAGCCCACAATTGAAATCCTTCCAGAAGAGTCTGGCAAGATATTTCCGGAAGCAAACACATGTAACTGTGTTTTAAAATGGCCGGTCCACAAAGACTATGACTCATTCAAAGCTCAAATACGCAATGCTCTTCTTTTGGCGCCAATGTTTGGTGTAGTTTAGACATCTACCTGTTGTATTGTGCACTATTATTGTTTTCTGGAAATGTTGAGTTTTCTTAATTCCACCAGGTTTATAGTGCACAGCTTAAAATGTGATGAATTTGAGCTTTTACAGTTAGTAGTGTAGTAATGAGTTGACAAGTAAGTAAGAATGTGACAGAGTTCAGTCAGTTCTTTACAAGTTATAAATGTTCATTACTAGTTCTCTTATCTGTATAAATCAAACATGATCCAGCATTTCTCGAAGAATGCGTACCGTCTCAATGTAAACTGGTATTGTCTCAGGTAATGGTGCAGTTGGATTTGGCAGTGTTGCCAGTTCTGCCGCAGACGGGGCACGGGGTAGCTCCAGCTCAGGAATGTGAACTCTGTCTGTCACAGGTCTCTGAGGGCCTCTCAACCCTCTGCATTCATGATCTACCTGTAATTAAAGTGCTTATTGGGTGCAAGAAAAGTGGTTACATGTTTTGAAAGTTCAAGTTTTTAAAAACGCTCTGTAAACAAGTAACTGTTCATATTGATTAAAAATGACCTGGCAAAAGTTCCGTTTCCATCTCTTGCTTTGCTCAACCACATCTGCAGAGGGAACTGATTTCTGGCTGACCTTAAGGAGTGGTTCTTCCATGCTCTCTGGAATTGTTGCAGATGTAACTGGATATGCAGCATGTAACATCTATGTAAAGCATAGAGGTCTGTCTCCTTGTCTGGATTAAGCCATCCCTCAGCTTCCAGGCGAAGGAAAGTGGTATAGAAGAGATCAAGGACATTTTCAAATACATCCCTCCACAGTCGCTCAATCCTAAAATAATAAAACAGCTAGGTCATTAGCAGGTCCGTGTCACTATTCACTTGTTCTTGTCATCCTTGCATTAGCAAGTGAGGCTTGTCTGAAAAAAAATCACGTGGAAAGAGGAGTGCCTGCGGCCCGCTGTCAGGTGCTAGGCAACCGGCCCCCCCCCCACGGTAAATTACTCAGTTAGATATATATATAGAGATATCCTAATATATATATTAATTGCTCAATCTGCCACACAGGTTTTTAAAAAAACTCTATATAATATATAGTGTGATTTTAACATAAAATCTAAATTTAATATTCATCAAAATGTAAAAGCTTGCTCCACATCTGAAAACCTTTTTAGCTGACATTACATTGGTTAATGTTAACCAGTAGCATAATAGCTAATTCTGCATTGTTTTAGGCTGCTGTTGCCCTTGTGAAATCTTGCCAGTAATTATTGCATTCATTTAATGCTGGCTAATGTTCCTGTAATACAGTTTAAAGCAATAAACATTACCATTGAGACACGTTGAGACACTCTCAAGGGTGAATGTTACCTTCAGCTTTCTTAAAAGTGGGTGATGGTGCCATTTCTCAAGGGGTTCAGCTACATTCTGGATAGAAAAGCCCAGTTTTCACAATCCAATTAATTCCAGATGAATACAGTTGAGTACCCTGTTTTACTTAGCAATAAGTCACATTATGGAAGAAAAACATGCAGGTTTATAGTCTGGTGAAATTAGATAATCAAACTTGCTCTCTTAAAATATTCATGTTCATTCGTTCATTCAAGCATAATCGGTAATTCTGAATCTGCTGATTTGTATGGATGACTCATTTACAAAAACTGGTTTAATAAATTATTCCGTATATATTGTATTGCCCAGACGTGAATGTATTCTACAGTCTCGAATTTGCCCATTGGTTTGAAACTTTTTTTATAAGTAGTCTATATACTTAGTGTGTGTGTGTGTGTTGTGTATATATATATAGAGAGAGAGAGAGAAGAGAGAAATAATAAAAAGGAGTTAAAAAAAAATGAGTTGAGTAGATGTAAAATGACTAGAATACCTTTTAACACCGGGAGCGGGGGGAAGGCAAAACAAGTGAAAACCTATGGGAGTTCAGCGGTGTTTGCTATATTATTTATTTTCTTTTTAATGACTCTTTAAATTCGCTGATACATTCTGAGAGCTTGGCTGAATTATTTATTTATTTTTGTCCAGTAGACTCTGAATAAAGAAACTCTTCTCCTCCAATCGGCTCTCAGATCCTGCTGTTCTAACTGAAAATAAATTGATCTCTGGGGAGTGGACGTGCAAATTTGATGGGCTAGAAAGTCCAGCTACCAACATCACGGATGTTTAATCTTGTCAATTCCTGGATCGGCAACAAGATTAATTAACCTAATTATAATTGAGTAAAAACATACAGAAGCACCCACCGCTCATCGCTCTGTCCTGGATATCAAACATGATTGTTTCCACTGATTTTAGATATAACGGTCTGGGATGCTGATTCAGGCCTTTTCCACCCACCCTTTGTTGTTATGTCCATGAAAGCTGTGACAAGTGTTGGACTACTGTGAATGGCACAAGTTAAGGTGTTAGATGTAGTTGGGGAATACATGTCCATGTCATTAATTAATAAAGACACATGTGTGATAGATCTCTCTCGCTCTCTTCATGCAGCCATCATAACCCACTTTACATGTGTAATGTTTGATATATCTTATCTCACATTTATCACAAGCCATACAAGAGTTTTTTTTTTTTGGGTTTTTTGGGGGTATTTGATACGAGAGGTGGTGTTGTTTTTTTTGTAAAATAGAACATAATTGGGGCTTTTGTTGCAACTTTTCTTCGTGTTTTTTTTGTCTTATTTTATAACTACAAGAGATCCGGAAATGGACTGAATCAACGTAAAAAAAAAAAGTAAAAAGATCTATGCATGATAGATATTTGAAGGGGAGGGGTTTGAAAATAAGAGGTCTTGGTCATGTCAACCTAAAGGAAAGTTGTTTCACATTTACATTTAGCAGACATATTTAATTACAGCTTAAAATGTAGCTTTCCCAGATTTAATTTTAGAATATTTAAATATTCAAGTCTTCATTTCAAGTTGACTAAACGTAACATTTTAAGGCAGTACAAACACTTTAAGCTGAAAGTACTTTGTGAAAACTAGAACCTGGAGGTTTGCGATAAAAAAAGAAAAAAAAGAAAATCCTTATGGTCAGTCAGTTCAACAGCCAGTTATTTTTGAGATATAATTCTGATTTGAGAAACATCTTTGTAACATTACTTCTACGTACTCTTGAACTTTTTTTTTAGAACAAGACTTCAGTTCAAGTGCTTGTTTGCAAAAAGATGCTTCTATAAATTTATATCCTTTTCATTTGTGCCTGTTGATTGAATCTACACAGTGTGTAAAATAAAAGCTGATTGAAAGAGGAATTACTCCCACCTATGTATTTGCCTGCAAGCTCAGTGTCCTGTGCTGCAACACAACTTAAATTTTCTGTAGTCATATAGCTTCCAGAGCTTTTCCTACAGTGAGTAATCTGCAGCCAAAACTTATTTTATCCTCTCACTGCTACATTACAATCGTAAATTATTCAACTTATTTAGCTACCACATAATTTATGACCTTTTCTACCTCTCTCTCTTTTCCTCTTTCCAAAAAGACACCTATATCCATAGACAGTGGCTCTCTTAGCTTTCCTATGACCAGTATAATGTTCTCATTGTCAATCACCATTGGAGTACAGAAGAGCTCCATCTGCTTAATCTACACTACACAGGCCTTTCTGCTTCAAAAACAGTCCATTAATGAGTTTTGCATTATAAGAGCGGATTCCCTAGTGATATTGCTCTTGAGGAGCAAAATAGCTATAAAACAGCTAAATAGTGCTGAGCACAAAAGAGCATCAAGGTTGTTTGACAGCTCACACCGCTTGTTTCACAGCGTTTGGAATTTACATTTACAAGATACTCGAATCATCATATTAATAATGCTCAGAGATTCCAATACATTACTATGGGCCTGGGGATTGAGAGTCCATTCATAAAACTACACTTACCCTGTGCGTACTTACACTTTGGTGCATGTCCAATTGTTTACTGATTTAATTTTACCTTAATCATGTGGTTTACCATCAGTCTAGGGTCAATAAAGATTTATATATATATATATATAATATATATATATAATATATATATATATATTTAATAATGTAATTACCGTCCTACCGTACTATTTAACTATATTTACCGTCACTATTTAATGTGTTCTTGTTGAATAAAAGTATCGATTTCTAAAAAATAAACAAATATATAAATAATTACATCTTACTCTTACTTACTAAACTTTTGAATTTTGGTGTCATTCAAATCAGGAAAAGATATGACACTAATGGAATCAGAAATTATGCTTCATGAGATTAAACTGCCAATAATAATGATGATGATGGTGATGATGATGATGATGATGATGATGATGATCATGATGATGGTGGTGGTGATAAAGAAGAAGCAGCTGCCATATTGAATGTTGCCATTTACTTTATTCATACAAGTGGTCAAGTGGACTGTCTCTGCCCTATGTTGTATTTACGCTGAATGAAAGAAAGGACTAGATTAGATCAAAGACTTGGAGTGGGCTTTTTTTGACTTGTTGACTGGCTGTAAAATAAAATAAAAAAACCTAGAAACCAGCTAGAATGCCTTAACAACTGTTTAGAAAAGTACTGCCAAAACACCCTTAGCATAAGGATTTGCAGTCAAACACTCAAAAATTTCCTTCAAGGAATGTAAAAATTGAGTTTCTCCTTTATAACTGGACAGGCTGATTTTCTAAGAGCTCATTTTCTCAATCTGTACTGCCATTCAAAGTGGTGATTTCTACCATATGGTTGCCAGCAGTCTACATACAGAACCTTCAATTACAGTCAGAACGTCTCATGTTGTCCTGCTAGTCTTTAAGTCATTAGCAAGTCCCAGTTTTATGACAATGCGGTTCAGCAACAGTTCTCCTCATGTAGTCTGAGAAAGTCAGATGAAAGCCTTTTATCTGAGCATGCACACAATGAGGTGATTGTTCTCTAGATGTGAGCTATTACCTATGCGTTGTGCAGAGGTTTTTGTTGTTATTGAAAAGGGTTTTTTGTTCAGTTTCATATTAAATTATGAATATAACAGATGAGGCCACTGTTGCATCATCGCGGACGTCCTTACACACACACACACACACACAACCACTGACTGAAGAAATAATTCAATATTTTGTCTTTAGGTTTATCCAGTTTTTTTTCCATTCAAGATGAATCAGTTTGTTTTTTGGTGTCCAGGAATTCCAAAAAACTATAATGGCACAGAGCCATAATGTATGCAATGTTTTAACTACATCTCAAATGCTGCATACAACTTGAAAAAATGACAACATATAAGAACTGTTTTGGATGTCTTAAAGTGGCCAATGATGCCAACTGAGGCTAATCAACAACTTGCTGAAGACCTGAATGAGTTTTACTGTAGATTTGAACACCCCACACCCGCTCTGAACATCTCACCACACAACCATCAACACCTCCTGCAACCCCACTCTCCCCCACTCCTATGTTTCAGATCAGTGAGGATTTGATGTGCCAGGTCTTCCGGAAGTAGAAAAGGAGAAAAGCACCAGGCCCAGATTGTGTGACACCAGCTTGTCTGAAAACCTGCGCTGACTAGCTGGCCCCCATCTTCTCACAAATCTTCCAACAGATCACTGGAGCTGTGCGAAGTCCCTGCCTGCTTCAAACGCTCCACCATCAGCCCCATCCCAAAGAAATCCAAAATTAAAGGATTTAATGACTACAGGCCGGTGGCTCTAACGTCTGTCGTCATGAAATCATTTGAAAAACTGGTGCTGGCCCACCTAAAGGACATCACTGGACCCTTGCTGGACCCCCTGCAGTTTGCCTTACGTACCTGGGGGGGTAGGCAAACGTCCTGGAATGACGCATTCCAATGGTACGGCACTTCATCCCCTCTAACATCTAGACAGACCAGGGACTTATTTGAGGATCCTGTTTGTGGACTTCAGCTTGGCTTTCAATACAATCATCCTAGCACTCCTCCAGACCAAACTAACCCAACTCTCTGTTCTTAGCTCTATCTGTCAATGGATCACCATCTTTCTGACAGATAGGCAACAGCTAGTGAAAATTGGTAAATTCACATCCAACATCCGCACCATCAGCACTGGTGCTCCTCAGGGTTGTGTTCTCTCCCTACTGCTCTTCTCCCTCTACACCAACGCCTGCACCTCTAAAGACCCCTCTGTCAAGCTCCTGGAGTTTGCAGATGACACTACAGTCATCTGTCTCATCAAGGACGGAGATGAGTCTGCTTACAGACAGGAGGTTAAAGAGCTGGCTGTCTGGTGCAGTCTTAACAACCTGGAGCTGAACACCCTCAAAACAGTGGAGATGATCGTGGACTTCAGGAGGAACCCCCCTGCTCTCCCCCCACTCACCATCATGAACAGTACTGTGGCTGCAGTGGAGTCATTCAGGTTCCTGGGCACCACCATCTCTCAGGACCTGAAGTGGGACACTCACATTGACTTCATTGTTAAAAAGGCCCAGCAGATGTTGTACTTCCTTCGCCAGCTGAGGAGCTGGAGCTGGAGCTGCTGAAACAGTTCTACTCAGACGTCATCGAGTCTGTTCTGTGTACTTCAATTACTGTCTGGTTTGGTTCAGCTACAAAATCAGACATCAGAAGACTACAGAGAACGGTTCGGACTGCTGAAAGGATTATTGGTGCCCCCCTGCCTACCCTCCAAGAACTGTATACATCCAGAGTGAGGAAAAGGGCTCAGAAAATCACTCTGGATCCATCACATCCAAGCCATCTCCTTTTTGAACTTTTGCCATCTGGTCGGCGCTACAGAGCACCGAATACCAGGACAGCCAGGCACTACCTCATGGACAGTTAATGTTCTCCCATTGTGCAATTTAAAGTATGTGCAATAACCTTATACTTATGTATTACCCTAAATCCTAGTACATCCCTACAAATTAAATTTATTTTATTCTATTCCTATTCTATCTATAGCACACCTGTACATACAATTTATTCTTTTTTTGTGGTTTATATTTATGCATGTGTATTTTATTTTATTCACATCTCATTTTTATTACTGTGTGTTGTTGTTGTCTCCGTGTACTGGAAGCTTTTGACACTATAACAAATTCCTTGTATGTGCAAACATACTTGGCAATAAAGTTCTTTCTGATTCTGATTCTGATTCTGATTCTTAAAGTGAAACGCGCAAAACACTATATTTCACCTGAGCAAAACCTAGAGCCCAACTGGTTATCATCACTTATTTCATCTTCTGGTACTCCTACATGATCGCCATTGAGGCTCTAATAGCCATACCGCAGTCGTATGAATGTGCTTTGACAAACTGTGCGACTGGGGTTTAGATAGGTTAAATGACTTGCCATGGGGGTTGAGAAGGAAACCATCACTTCACTATAGTAATGAAGGTAAAAGATGGTATGTCCTGACACCTTAAGGGCCAAGACATTAGTTCCAGCTCACTCCAGCTTTACAGACACACACTAAGTAATTGATAGCCCCGAGAACCTTGGCCGCATTACCATAAATGTTTCATAAAAAGACTGAATATTAGTGTTTGGTTCTGAAATTCAAATGAGCCAATGCAATATAGATGGCAGATATTGATAATATGAGATAACTGACCAGCGCAGGATATCAGAGGAATAAGCTGAGATTCATATTGAAGCTCAGTAAATTATGCATCCATGCTCAAAATGAGATGACATGACGGATGAGTTTGGAAAGGAAGGCCTGTGCTGGAGTTCAGCTGAAGGTGTTCTGCATAATTTTTCTTTCATTTAAGTTAACTTAAGTTCATTTTAAGTTTTATACATAAAGAAATAAACAGTACTTTTGAAAAAATATTCATAAAAAAATAATGTACACTCATGTGAAATAAAGTTTCTAGTCATATATTTGACTTAAAAATGTGTTTTTTTTTTTTTTTTTTTAATATGAAGAGAGTCGGTCCCCCCCCCCTATTATGAGCTGCCATAGTGAGATCACATGATCTGATCACATGATTATGATATCCTGATATTCCATGATATCCTGTGTCAGACAATTTTGCTCGTGCGATAAATTAATTTTGGCTAACTTCAAATAGGACTTTTTTTAAACATGTACAAGAACAAGAAGACCACCGTCACATCATACCTTTAAAAACATGATTTCAGAATTGCTATTATTTAGATTTTTTTTTTCACATAGTGAAGTTAAAAAAAGCTTCAACTCTGAACAATACGTTTTTTTTATTATTTTTATACAACCCCAATTCCAAAAAAGTTGGGACACTGTACAAATTGTGAGTAAAAAAGTAATGGATTAATTTACAAATCTCATAAACTTATATTTTTTTCACAATAGAATATAGATAACATATCATATGTTGAAAGTGAGACATTTTGAAATTTCATGCCAAATATTGGCTCATTTTGGATTTCATGAGTTACACATTCCAAAAAAGTTGGGACAGGTAGCAATAAGAGGCCGGAAAAGTTAAATGTACATATAAGGAACAGCTGGAGGACCCATTTGCAACTTATTAGGTCAATTGGCAACATGATTGGGTATAAAAAAAGCCTCTCAGAGTGGCAGTGTCTCTCAAAAGTCAAGATGGGCAGAGGATCACCAAATCCACCAATGCTGCGGCGAAAAATAGTGGAACAATATCAGAAAGGAGTTCCTCAGAGAAAAATTGCAAAGAGTTTGAAGTTATCATCATCTACAGTGCATATTATCATCCAAAGATTCAGAGAATCTGGAACAATATCTGTGCGTAAGGGTCAAGGCTGGAAAACTATACTGGATGCCCGTGATCTTTGGGCCCTTAGACGGTACTGCATCACACAGGAATGCTACTGTAATGGAAATCAAAACATGGGCTCAGGAATACTTCCAGAAACATTGTCGGTGAACACAATCCACAATTCGCCGTTGCCGGCTAAAACTCAATAGGTCAAAAAAGAAGCCATATCTAAAAATGATCCAGAAGCGCAGACGTTTTCTCTTGGCCAAGGCTCATTTAAAATTGACTGTGGCAAAGTGGAAAACTGTTCAGTGGTCAGACGAACTAAAATTTGAAGTTCTTTTTGGAAAACTGGGACACCATGTCATCCTGACTAAAGAGGACAAGGACAAACCAAGTTGTTATCAGCGCTCAGTTCAGAAGCTTGCATTTCTGATGGTATGGGGTTGCATGAGTGTTTGTGGCATGGGCAGCTTACACATCTGGTAAGGCACCATCAATGCTGAAAGGTATTTCCAAGTTCTAGAACAACATATGCTCTCATCCAGACGTTGTCTCTTTCAGGGATGACCTTGCATTTTCCAACATGACAATCCCAGACCACATACTGCATCAATTACAACATCATGGGTGCGTAGAAGAAGGATCCGGGTACTGAAATGGCCAGCTTTCAGTCCAGATCTTTCACCCATAGAAACATTTGGCGCATCATATAGAGGAAGATGCGACAAAGAAGACCTGAGACATTTGAGCAACTAGAAGCCTGTATTAGACAGAATGGGACAACATTCCTATTCCTAAACTTGAGCAACTTGTCTCCTCAGTCCCAGACGTTTGCAGACTGTTATAAAAAATAAAAAAAAGAGGGGATGCCACACAGTGGTAAACATGGCCTTGTCCCAACTTTTTTGAGATGTGTTGATGCCATGAAATTTAAAATCCACTTTTCCCCTTAAAATGATAGATTTTTTTCAGTTTAAACATTTGATATGTCATCTCTGTTGTATTCTGAATAAAATATTGAAATTTGAGACTTCCACATCATTGCATTCTGTTTTTATTCACAATTTGTACAGTGTCCCAACTTTTTTGGAATCGGGTTTGTAGATACAGTAGCCTCAAACTATACATTTTGCTAGTTGCTTACCTTAAGCTTAGTTCTTTCCATATAGACAGTCTTAAATATGTCAGACAATGAGTTGAGGGATGATTCATACAAAAATGGATTGTAAAAATTCACTCAAACTCTGAAACCATGTGACTTTAGATACAAAAGGAGCATTTTTAGAGAATGTCCAGGTTTAGTTTTTTTTCTTCACCCATGCAGTTGGAAACATTTACACATAATCAAAACCCATTAACACATAACACAAACATTTGTGCAATTAACTTTGTAATTGATTATAATACAACAATTTACCATATAAAAACAGTAAAGTTTAATACTGTATATCCTCTTTCTACCACAGCAGTCCTGGGATCTAAATCAGGTCTTTTAAATGCCAAAAGATCACTTGACTACAGCGTATGTCTAAATATATTTCCAATTATAGTGTTATTGTCAATCATTTGATGAATTACTGCTGCCATGATCAGTACAAAAAAAAATTCTGTCTACCGCCTGTTTTCCATAAGAGATAATAACCTAAATCTAAATAAACCTTAAATCTAAAATAAGCTTCATTTACATAAAAAACAGTTATATACAGTTATGATCATTTAACTACGGTATTGTGCATTTACAGGCAGATTAACCTGGATTGCAGGATATTAGTGAATAAGATGCAGTTTGCACTGAAATTAAAAGTGTTTTGCTAATTTGCTTCTCAAGGTTCATAAATCAATTGTGTTTCATTCTTAATGTTCTATGCATCCTTGTGTTATAATTGCCAAAGCTAATAATGAATTGATCCAAAAAGGGAGACTTAGCGTAATGGCTAAATTAATAATTCATATGCACAGACTGTTGGAATTAGAGATCAGAGCCTGCTGAGAGAGTTTGTCCAGATTCAAAGCTTTAGCAAAACTTCACTCAAATAGATTTCAGCAGGCCCATTGATTTAATATCAGTTCTGCCGGCAGGAAATTTGCATTCCACCGGCAAAACTATAGGTTTCATAGTTCAGTCATGAGGTGAATAAAATCAAATTAAATTCACTGTTGGAGCCTGGAAGTTATATGCTGTAGTGCAAAACTAGTGCTGGGCTATCTTAATGCTGATTGGCCAACAGGTCTTGAGCAAACATTTCATTATAGGAGCTGTTTTCATTCACTCATCTGATAATGCAAAGGAAGAAAAAAAAATCACAAATGAGATCAACTGTTTTTCCTAGCAATAAGATCAAATGTAGAGCAAATGGTTTCAAAATATATCAAATTTGCCAAGACACTTAAGATTTGAGTATGAATAAAAATATTTCTCATCAAAAATATTTTTAAGACCAGCTTATCTGAGCTGCTATCCACATTAATATTCATTTTATACCTCTATATTCTTACTGTTAACATAATAACTGTCTAATTTCAATCTATTTTTATAATCCTAAGAAATTTGGGGAGAAATATCTGAGACAAAGTTGATACATCAATGAAACAAACAAGGACTTCAAAAATTAATATTCTATAATTCCCTCATGTCAGTCATTCCAATATGACTTTCTTTCTTCTGTGCAACATAAAAGAAGATATTTTGAAAAATGTATTGATTGATAAATTTTTTTCCCACAGATGAAAGTCATACAGGTTTATAACACGATTGGGGTGAGTAAATGCTGTCAAAACTTTCATTTTTGTGTGAACTATCCCCTTACGCACCACAAGACCCCTAACTATGAAGAGCAACAACAGCAATAACATTTCCCTGGATCTCTGGTGGTTGTTAGTCTTCACAGACAATGGCCGTTTCAACTTCCTATATCACTCTCCGCTCGTATCAATTCTGGGTGTCAAACTATAACTGCATTTCTCTTATTCTGAACTCACAGAAAGCTCACACAATCCTATGCCGCCTTCAGGCCAAGCAAAACGACGAGAAAAAAATACGACAGAAAGAGGAATGAACATAAATGAGAAAGAGAGATGAATAGAAGTCCAGACAATGGGCCGCCCTGCAGTGCTCCTCTCTCTTACATCCAGTCAGGAGGGGCACTGCAATATCAAACAGGTCGATATTAAGATAAATGAAGGAAACTAATTATTTACACAGGAAAACTGTCGGAGAGCCATTTAAACACAGAGAGTTGTCCCATATTCAACATTATTTGAAAATGTTCAATCGTCTACGGTGACATAATTTTCTACATAAGAAGTGGAAATTGAAGGTGACTCACTCAACTGATGCTTAAATGAGATCTTTTGTGGTAATAAACAGAGAAGAATTGGGTGTCCTTTCTCATCTCATCTTTGTCAAAGTGGGCGTCTGCTGTTGTCTTAATGGGTGCTGATTTTGTTGTTTGTTTTACGACTTTAATAACAAGCCAGAATGGAAATTAACTGGATCTCAGTTTCAGTACTAAAGGGCTTATATTAAACTTCAATAAGGACAGTGCAGGGGTGCCGGCAGGCCTTGATGCTGGGCCTTGAATTTAATTGCTCATGTATGTGTGATCAGGTTACCTTCGGGGAAGATACGGACGCAGCTCTATCTAGAAGATTCTGCATTGCAGGAAAGGCTGCCCTTGAACACTGACTTAGAGATATTCAACAGCAAAATCTCTTTTTCCATCCCTTTTGATCACAGGAGGTGCATAGATTCAGCTTTGAAGGATTTCTGTACATTTATGAAAAAATACCTATGCAAATTTACTTTCAAACTGAACTTTTTCATGCAGTCGTTCACCTATGTATAACTCCATATTAATGATATGGATTGATGTTTTCACCTTCTGTCAAACTGATATGTAACATTATTTAGAACATACTGTCAATACAAAGAAAACTAAATGTGAAAACATACACTGTAATAAAAGTGACCCTTAAAGTTAACATAACATTTGCTTTCCCTGGTTTTACTGTGCATGATTCATTCAGTCGTGATTCAAAAATAACTTTAGTTCCTCTTCAGGAACTCGAGCTGCATCAAAAACGCTAGCGGAACGCCTTCTCTTGACGGGCTCTGAATCTCGTGTGTAAGTCGACCAAAGTGGCGAGACGTCCGGCGGGTGACGTATGACCGAGGCTAAAAAGCACGTGGCTGTGATACCAGTTTCCGCTTTTGTCCATTCAGCAGCGCTCTGTTTGTGTATCATCGGTTATCTGTTTTGGTCTTATTTGGTGGTTTGTCTGTCCCGTAGGAACGAAAAAAATAAAAGAAATATGTCTAAAGCCAAATAAGTCACACCACATCTGAGTAGGGCGAAGGCCGCGCGTTTCAAACTGTGTTTTCCTCCCTGCACCGCGTTTCATTACGGTGCGGATACACACAGTTTTTGTGCGTTGTCTGCCTTGGAGCGGAGCATGCTGCTCGGGTTCGCTCTGGAACTGGTGGGGAATGGATGACGTGCGAGTCACTATCTTCTTCCTCACCCACCAGATTCAGTGCCCGTTCTCTGGGATCGGAAGCCCGTTCTGTGGTTACTTCCCCCCGGGGAGCGAGCTCGGCGCTCCGCCTCTCTTCCTCCGAGGAGGTTGATGTGGTGGGCGTTGACGAGGATTCGCCCCCTCAATCGCCTCAGTATGAGGAGCTTTTGGAGGTGGTAATTCGTGCCGTGGCCAAACTGAATATCGTATGGCCCGCCGAGAAAATGGCTGAACTGCAAAAAAGTAAATTAGATGAGCGGTTTTTGCGTACTAAGCCACCACCTCCACACCGGAGCCTGCCTTTTTTCCCCGACCTCCACACCGAGGTGTCGAAGTCGTAGGGAAGACCATTCTCGGTCCGCCTCTTTATTCCCGCCTCTGATTATTATGGAAATGTGGCGGGGTTGAGTGAATGCGGTTACAGAGTGATGCCCCGGGTAGAGCAGACGCTTGCTAGTTATCTGTCTCCCGGCGCGGCATCATCCTTAAAGGCTCTGGCATTGCCCTCCAAGACGCTGCGTACCACTGCAGCGCTGGTGGGCAAGGGGTACTAGGCAGCAGGTCAGGCTGCTGCGTGTCTGCACACCATGGCGGTGTTACAAGCAAACCAGGCTGACCTGCT
>JADLZN010010581.1:0-19405 GCA_018155175.1 Sinocyclocheilus anophthalmus
TGTGTTCAGCAGAAGAAGAAAAAAATCTAACAAGTTTGGAACAACTTGAGGTTGAGTAAAATTTTCATTTTTTTTTTGAGTGAACTTTACCTTTAAGATTTAATTGAACTGAAAAATATAAGATAACATTTTATAGCTATCACCTAGTAATAAATAGTTAGTATTATGTAATCAACTTTTCCAGTTTTGCTACAGTGGGTCTCTGAAGGTCAACCTCAGTATTTCATATAACCCTTCTGCATCAGTGTTCTCGAGCATGAAATGGGGGTTATGTAAAATTCAAAGGAAACTTTTCAAAAATGCCTTTCACTGCTTTACCTGTCTCCTGCTCATAACCTATGACATGTTCTTGTTTTGTTTGTACTCTAAACTTCAGATGAACTGCAGTGAGCTGAATAAACATTCTTATATGAATCTGTACTCCGAGTGATTGCTCTCTAGTGGAAATAGAGGGGGGAGTTAGGGGGTGTGCCCAAAGCGTCCCGCCCCCAGTGATCCTATCCGTAGATTCTCATCACCCTGGCACGTGTATAAACCCAAAATAAACCTTTGCATTTAATTTGTTGTTTTTTGGCATCCTACCCCTCCCCCCGCCGGTTACTATCCCTTACAGTACTTAATTTCACTTACCACATAAACACATGAGATCCACCCTCGTTTTGTTTATTCGGTTAGTGTAGAGCCATACCGCCCTTATTGACTCCCACCCCTTTTTTCCTTAGGGGTTCTTTCTTCCCTCTAGGACGATGAATGGTGGGAATTCGACATCTCATGATTTTTGATCTCTTTTTTTCTTTTCCTCTTCCCATGATTTTTGCCAGAAGATTCGCAGACTTACCACGAACAAACATCTAAGTCTTGTTTACAAATGTTTTTTTTGTTGGGTTGTTTGGTAAGTACTGCCCGTTCCCCCTCTATTTATTCTCTTTAGTATAACCATCCCCACAGCCACCGCCCTTTTTTTTTTTTCCAGTCTTTTCTTTTACGTTCGCCCTCCTTCCCCGGATTCCTGCGCAATACTTTTTTGATAAGTGACACACCCGTTTTGCTACCCCCCCCTTTCACGTGAACAAAACCTCCCGACCCGCATCCACCCCTTCTCGTGCGCCCTCTTTCTCTTTTTTTTCCTTCTCCCTTGCATTCAATTATTTTACAGCCCCCCAGTTTGTTCAACTGCCCCCAGGCATCACATAGCCTTTCCCACCGCAGGTCCCTGGTATCTGCCCTGCACAATTTTATTATACAGTATAATCTATAACCATATTTTGATTTTAAACACATTTGCCCCCGAGCAGCCGGCCAACATTGGAGCTCGACACACATACATTTTTATTTCTGATCACTCACTCCCCATCTCCATAGTTATTCCTTCTTTTTTAGGGGTTTCCGCGATTTGTGTTTATACGTCACATTTCTTTTCCCCTGATTCAAACCACCACCCTCTTTCCCTGTTTGTTCCTTATGGTGGGATTCCACCCCCCCCCTTTCTTGTGCTATGATTGTTCGCGCGCGCGACGGTTGGTCGGTATCCACGACTGCTGGCTGTCCACAGCGTATGACTGTTCCATCAGTCCACTCACGTTGCTGGCCATGTGACCCCCCCCCGCATGGGGCATACGCTATTACTCGACCCTCACACTGAGAGAATTAACAACCCAATTGATCATTAACTGACTTGCTAATCATAGTCTCTGATAAATTCCACCTTTTCCATCCTCGCACATTTTATCACCACACAATATCATGACCCCGAGCTCATTCCATAAATTGTAGGTTGTAATGAATTTATCTCTCCAACCAACACAACTAGGCGGGGGGGTGGTGCGGGCGTGGTTATTAACCCTCCACCTTTTTTCCCTTTTGACGATTACCGTTTTGAAGATATAGTGTTACTTATTTTACTTAAACTGCACACATCGAGTCATTAGGTCTCCATCTTTGCACTTGTTGGTTGTCGCCATTTAAACACAAACTGTATAATGTTTAAATTCGATCCCATCGGCCATTCATGGTGTCTTTCTTCCGGAGCACCGGTAGTTAGTCACCAGTTCCAGTATTAGTGCCTTTTCCGAACTATTAAAATCTTCTGGAGCATATGTGGTTACTCAACTGTATACAGATGTAATTGGTACCCATGTTATTCAGAACCTATAAATCACGAGTCCACTAACCAACAAATTCGCACATTTGTAGTTGGACTCTTTTGTATAAATAAATTAAAATAACAAAAATTCCTCATCCATGTAACAAAAATAAATCGCTATATGATTAAATATCAAAAATGCACCCTTCTGGACTCATGTGAACTTTAGGGTTACATCACCTACCACCACATCTTATACATAGTACCCTAATACTATACAAATATTCATAATATCAGAGTACTGCATCTTTGAGTCTGTTAAGACATACACTTCATCATAGTGTTATAAATGCCTGGTATCGTGTTTTTAAAGGACGTAAAACTACTAAGGACGCCAATCTAGAGTGGAAAGGTAAAACACCCGTATTCTCAAACCACTCATAAAACAACCATTTAGGACAGTCAATATCCAACCAACACCATCTAACCACATTTCACCCCCAAATATCAAAGTTCTGAATGGCGATTTATATTATCCGCACCCACGTCCTTTGTTTCAAGTATACGTCCTTCTAAGGTGCATGTGTTTTCCATTTAACCATTCCACATATTTAAAACTCCCACATGAGTTCACAGCGACACGGGCACCTCCCTCAACACTGTGGTTCTTGTTTGTCCATTCAACCCTTTCCAATATTGTCCTTTTCATCCCCCCCTTTGTATTCTGGATTTTCACCACCTTGGCACCCCTCGCCTCTCTTATGCAGCCAGATAATCACGCCGCTTTAACCTCCTCCCCCCTTATTTCCCATCCTATCATTGTTGCAAATTTCTATTTGATTGTGAGGTGAGAACATTAGCTAAAAGACTGGACAGGCTGGCATTTCAAAACACAAACACTCATGACACAATCAACACTCCTAATTCTTTGCCAACCCCATAAACACTCATAAAAAATAAATGGGCTCCAGAAATTCAGCAAAGGAGATGCTGAAATTATCATTACACAGATCTCCCCTCTCCCGCTCTTCCCAAGCCAATCAGCAGAGAGGGTACAGCTTCTGATCCACGCTGCCAGAAATAGTTTGCACTCGTTCAGACGCCCCAAAAAAACGGTCCCCGGCCCCCCCCCTCGTCTCAACTTTACCCCATTTTATCCTTCTTATTTCATTAGTCCCATTGGTTAGCTCTTTTTTTGCCGCCTTTTATTGCACCTTGCTTTGTTGCTGAATTTACTCATCCCTGTGAATTAACCATTCACAAGGCGCCCATTATCTTATCAACTTTTTTTTTAGTGCTTCCTTACCGTCCCCCTACTTTAGTCATATAGTACTAGCATTCTATAATCTATGGCACCCCTCCGTCGATAATATGCAGTTGCTTCGTTTTGTTTGTTCGCTTTCGGCGGAGTCTACGTGTTTACGGGTCTTTGCACGACCCATTGTCCCAATGTGTCATACCTAGCCCGATTTCCTTTTTCGACCGCAGCGCGCACCCAACCCCTTTTCATTATTGCTTAGTGCTATTCTTGTTGTCTATCCGCCGCGCCTCCCCCATTACTTCACCCCCCATACAAAACCATACTGGCCGCCACCCCCCCTCACCTTCCTTCGATCCTAGTATTTTTTTCTTGGAGTTTTCCACCCCCCAACGGACCCCCCCACCTCACACTGTGAAACATGCTTGCCCTCCCCCCCCTTTTCTTCCATTCACAACCCACTCCCCCCTTCCTCTCACTTCGCAAATGTCGCTCACCTAGCATTACCTAAGCGGTTTTTTTCGGTGTGTGTGTTCGTGCTCCCCCCTCCTGTGTGCTGTCCCTGGTGTGTTCGTGCTCTTTCTTTTTCCCCCACTGCTAACATGCACTCGTGCCTTGCTTTTTTTTTTTCCTTCTTCGGCGTGTGAGAGACGACGAGGATGATTGGTTTGATCGAGATTTGTTGTGTGACCCCCTTCTGATGCTTTTGAGCACTTTTCCTTTTTGAGACCTCATTTTCTCTTTTTCGTCCCCCCGCATGACGCAGTTATGAGGTAGATGAGTTTGAGAATATAAATGTTTATACTTTTTATGTATACCATGACCACCGCACCCGAGAGCACCGATACCCACCAAAAACCATCCAGGGACTCTAGCCGGACTTCCTAAAATATAAACAACTTGTCGTTGAAATAGTGGAATCATGCAGCCACAAGTGGTCTCATTGCCGGCGGCGCGCTCCCCTTCTGCTGTCTACTGCTACAGTCCAGCAGATGAGAAGCAATCCCCGAAGTCCCGCCGCTATTACTGCTTCCATCGCTACCACAGGCTATTCCCCTCACTGCATAACTTGGGGATACAGGGGAAAAAACAGGTACTAGGGGAGCCAAAGGTAATATGTTAACTCCTGAGATTAATTAATAATCGAAATATACTTTGCTATTATACAGCCTCAACCTACCATGCCCTTGTTAATTTACCCGATCCAACCCTATTTAGCCGCTCACACCTCTTAACCAGTGCCCGCTGATTCTAACTTACCTCTCACACACATCTGGCATTTTAATTATGGCTTTTTTTTTTTTATTTTTACCCTCTTTTTTATTAAGTTATTTCCTCAGGTCACTCTGTTGGAAAATTTTAGCCGGCTTACAACTTACCTCATCCGCGCCCCACTAACACCCCCCCCTTTCAACACCCCCCCTGACATTACTCTAATAACTACTAATAACCAATCACAATCACAATTCCATTATTTGCCCCATTAATTGTTCTAAACATTTAAAAAGAAATGTATAAATGTTATATCCGAAACAACCTTGTTTTTTTTTTTCGACATACCAATTCTATCCCTAGAATTTCTATATGTCCATAATGCCTAATCAATATATAAATGTTTGTGGCGCGGTTTTCAGCCCTTCCTAGATTTGTCTTCACTTTACATTAATACCACCATTTATTCTACAAATTGTGATATCTAAAATTGACCTAGTTCCCAAAAGGACCTTCACAACTCATTTTACAAACACATCTTTATCCCTCCACTTACTAAGTACACTCACTAAGGACTTGTTCTGTTAAACCCATCATTACCCATAATATTTTTTTTTACTGGTTTAACATTTCTAAACACCTATACCTTAACCAGCCCCTTCTGAAAACAGTTATTTGTAAATCTGTAATAATGACTTTTTCCTCCACCACTTATAACTGTTTTACTGTGTTTTTTGATATTAATTATACAATTGTTCGTGGCCTTGGTGTGGCACCCAAAACCAAATTTAACCAAACACATAAACTCTATTGTTTACACACCCCAAAACTTCTTTCTCCTTTAACCGTATGAATACAACATTATAAACACATCCCTCAAACACCCCCCCTCATTCAAAAAATTAATATGATCCCCCCCCCAGAACAGAAAATTCCACATTTACACACCTACACCCCAGCACCCACATTAAGTCCACAACTTATTTTTACTCACACAACCAACAAAGTCTCCCCTTAATATTCTATACCCAACCACATACCACCTTATTTTGCCCAACATTAATTTTGTACCCCCCTCATGACTGCGGTTTGACACACCGATCCCTCCCCCCTCGACCCACCAACACCCTCAAAACTTGGACCCTTTCCACCCCCTCCCTTGCCACGGTTTTTTCTTCTTCTTCCTTCGTTTGCCTGTCCCCTGCCACACCCACATTTGTTCACATTTACCCGACCACACCACACACCATTGCTTCCAAACTCTCGTTTGACTTTTACTGCTGCACTGTTCCTCCCCCAGTTCACTTTCTTTCCCCCCTGCCCCGCCCCTTTTTTTCATAACCCTTGCAACAACCACCCTCAAATTTTTAAATTGTGGCGTCTCCTTTAGACAACCCGGCACCCACCTACCCAAACTACCGCCCGGACACCATCGCCAGAGTGGCCAAACCGGTTTCTGAAAATCTACCCCCTTAACTTTACCACGGTACCTACACACTTTTGTACCACAAATAACCGCTGCACATAACACCATTCGTTAGCCGCATTCCACCCGCCGCTCTTTTTTTTCTCTCCAGACATTCTTTGCGTTTGCTGAGCAACACGTTTTAAACCATCTTTAGTCACAATATATCTTTTTATTCCCCATAATTGACACGACAACCCATTGGTCCGTTCTGACTCTTTTCTACTTTTTAATGCCTTAAAGATTGCCCGAATTGTTAGTTCCGCTTACCACTTCATCGGTTATTCCCTTGTTATTCACCCCCCCCCCCCCAGGTGTTTTCTATATTTTTATCTGCTGCCTTTGTGTCCCTCAGATTGGCCTACTCAACCATTCCAAGCATCTGTATAGTCCACACGACGATTTTGACGATACGTTTTATGTTTACCTCACGACATACAGTTCACAGCGCCCCTGAATGATGACTCGTTTGGCTACCCCTCTTGTTGTTGGCAGCATTTGCTTCCCTTATTGGATTTTTCCTTTTCCGCATAAAGCCCTTAATCTTGTTTATACCCCTCACCTTTCCCAAGAATCATATCTTGTCACACCTTTAATTGACCGCCCAGACACCCAAGTATTTCGACTCCATGCCTTTTGCGTTGTTTTCCAAATACATTAAAACTCTATGATTATTCAGGTTTAGCAATTTATAGGTTATAACAAGGTTTAGTATGGCACGCCTCCAGCGAGAATCCACACCAACTAGTCGCGCGTTGCCCCCCCCTGCTGAATATACAAGGAGTTGACCCCGGTATTCCCTTTTTTTACTTGCCCCACGTTTTCAATCCTAATCGAGCATCCCTCACACCACCTTCGCGCCAATATGGATCAAGAATTGTCTAACGTTCCACTTTTGCCCCTTTGCCAAACCATGCTCCCTCCACTTCCGTCCCGCTACCCTGCAACCACCTCCCTCCTCCCCATTATCCTGTTGGATCACCAATTCACGCACGCTCCTGCTTTCCAGGCACTAAACCCATCCAGTTTCGTTTAGTTTTATTTGCTTGCAGTTTTTTACTTTGCAGATCTCCACTTCACTTTCCACGTTCATATGTCTCCAGTACATTATCCTCCCCGATCAAAAGTGTTAGTAAATTTTCCATCCACTATCTTGCCTTCATTTTCATTGTTATGATGCAGAGAACTTCCCATCGTTTATTTGGATTTGCACGACTGTTTTTTTGATTGACGAGTATTTCTTTTCGAGATGGTTCTTCCCGTGGATGTGAGCACCCGACGCGATGGACGTATGAGTCCGTGGTTTCCGGTTCCGATTCCCCCGATGTAGACCCGAGCGCGACCCGCCCCCGATTCGAGCAGCACCCGAGAGAGGGGCCCCTGCGCGCACCCTCTATTCGCAATTACCCCACACACTCTTTTAACGTTTCTATCATCAATTGAAACCATGAATCTTATTATAACCCCCAACCAATGCCCATCCTCAACAGTTAATACCTTGGACAACTATAGCCCCACACACGTTTTTTTTTCAGAACCGGAAATTTCTCATGTGACAATGCTAGACTGAAAATAACCACTTTACGGCTTTGTCCGCCTGACAAACACAAGAATAAATTTCATTTCTGATACACTATACCCTAACAACGTAACAAATTTTTTTTATTAAAAAAATTATGTTGTAATTATACACCTAAAAACCAAAGTACACCCCTCTGTTGCACAATTTGTTATAACTGCCAAACCCCCCCCTTTCTGACACTAAATCTTTCCACACCCCCCCCCCCCCCCCCCAACCACATTTACAACTTTTTTTTACAATTTCAACTTTAAGCCGCGAACTAAGTCATTTACATACACCAAGATAGTCCAGATTTTTATATTTAGCCCTTGCAGGCTAACCCCCCATGTACACCAAGCTATTGACCACCTAACCCTTCCCGAAAATGGCACCAGTGGGTGCTTTTCTCGGGCCTTGTTCAAGTAATCATAAACAAATCTACCGCGCTCTCAATTCTTTGGCCACTCTGTGGCGCTGCTTCGACAAATTTTAACACTAAGACCATGAAAAACCACGCTTGTGAAGCCAGCCGTGTTAATTATATTGATTTGCTTTTACGATTTTGGCGCTCACCGAGCCCACATCCCAAACACACAGAAGGTGTAGCAAATCAATACAAACAACTCAATTAAGTTGAGAAGGATGTGCAAAAGGCGTCTGAGGGACAAGGGGCAGATGATTCAGTTTAAGGGACATCTGAACCCTGCAGGTAAACTTCGATGACCTCGCCGATACTGCAGTGCTGACGGGATAACCTGGGTTAACCTCCTCTGATCACCCACCATTACCGTCTTTCGCTAACACGTGCAGAAATTTACACAGTATGGTGCCTATGGAGCCAGCAGAGAGACGAGTCGACCTAATCATTTTACAGTGGATTAAGATGATCCATGTGTTACCGAATTGATTTATTAAAATTCTGTAGCTCTGAGAGACAAGTCAAGCATACTGAGTGGAGAACGGTTCCTTCTGAAGCATTAAAAGGAAATCAGGGCTTATTAGGGTGATGCATAGAGGCCTCTTAAATGTAAAGAGGAGATGAGAATAGAATAGAACAACTCCATATTGAAAATACGATAAGGATCATTATGCAGAATACATATGCAAGTTTTATTTATTTATTTTTTTGTATGGTGGTGCGTGTGAGAGGAACGTATGCATGTGCATGCCAGTATGCAGAGTGATTTGATGGAGCCGAGTCTTTTAGGTCTGTGAGCTGCTTTGTTTGACTGCTGCAGGACTCTATTTACTTTGGCTGTGTTGTTTCTGCGGCTTTGCCCTCAGGCGTGATGCCCAGGCCACGGTTTGTTTATTTTGGTGGGAATTGGAGAAGCTCTGCTCACAGCACCCAAATTAAAAACCAAGGCTTCGATTTCCCGGGGAGGACGACGATCAGATTCTTCTTGTCGTGTCGAACACACAAACAAATCACGCAAACTCAATAACAAACAGAGAAGACGTTTGATGAGTATTTTAATGAACACTGACATTATAAGTAAAAGGCAAATACTAAACTTAGCATCAACCTTGAGACGTTGCGCAGAAGTTTAAAAACGTAGGCCCAAGTTTTAACTTACACCTAGATTTAATTCTTAGGTAACCCAATCAGAAGTGGTCAGATAAAACAGAAGGAGACTTGTATATGACAGAGACACTCAAACCAATGGTTAATGGTGGCCTGTGATGACCTTTGATTTTGCCCACTGCATATAATAGGTTGGGAAACACAGAGAAAAAAATATTTATTTTTTTTTGTTTTAATATTTTTTGCTTTATTTTTGCTTTCAAATGCTAGGATTAAGTCCTTTGATAACAATTACATTTTTGATAGATATTTATTGGTATCATCCAGTTACCTCAGCCCACGGCGATCAATCAAGTTTGATTTTGCCCCATGTAGCAAAAAAGTTTGGGCTCTCTGGTAACTGTTACTATTGATTCCAATATACTTCAAAATATGTAATCATTTCATTTTTCATCAACAGTTTATTACTTTGACGGTCGCAAACCACCTCAAAACTGAAACCCTGAGTAGAGCCAAATTGCTAAAAACTTAGACATCATATTACTTTGTTTGTAAAAGTATTCTTGAATTTACAGTTACGTTATAGCTGTATTATAATTCCCAATTTTAAAAAAATTTAAAAGGAAATGTATTATTAATCTTAATATAATAAATATATAATAAACAGAAATAATTGTTAATAAACTTTTTTGTTCCTTTTTATTTAAAAATATAAATAATTACCCACAACTGTCCTGGGTTGCATTTCCCAAAAGCATCGTAAGCTTAAGTACATAGTAGACCCATTGCCACCAATGAATCTACGATCAACTTAGGCTTAAGATGCTTTTGGGAAACGCAGCCCTGACAGTTTTTGCATATACAATGTACTTTTACGATGTACTTGACTGCAATTGCATGAACCAGTGTCATCAAAGAAGTGCTAAATAAACATAATTTCGGTCAGTGGTTTCAAAAACTATTTCAACTGAAACCAGAAATTTCATTTTATTTATTATCTTTTTTTGTTTGTTTGTTTGTTTTTTTGCAATTTTGGCAAATATTTTTAGTTGCATCACTATTTAGCAATATCCTCTTGTTATCAACTCACTCGAAAACAATGGCATAACAAATGTGTAATGTTCTTACTGCAAACTATGGTTCACCTGCAAATTCTAAAGATATGATCATTACTTGCACCAGGAGCCCCTCAATCAAGCAACAGGTTACCTGCATTTTCTAAGCAATAATCTGTGGGCCATTATGCATCTTAAAATAGCACCAGTCTGCATTTCCACCAAAAGATCATGATGAAGCCCTACTTTAATGATTTGGAAAATCTGCTGACACCCTGCACTCACCACAGGATTGAAGCGAGGGCTGCGGCAAAGCTTCTGAGAATGTGCACGCTCATATGCACACGCACACCAGCTCTTTCCTCTGTGAAGAAAAGGGCATTCATCTCTGTCAGCTCGCTAAATACACAAAATCTCTCAAAACATTGGCATAAGTGCTGCTGGAGTTGCAGCAATTTCCATATTTCTAGCAAACCACAAGCTACATTAAAAGAGACTCTCTAAAAGCCTACTGGGAGTGAATGACAGGGATGTAATGTCCACAGTTGTGCTGTGGATAGATCTGCTGTTTGCACTCGCTCACAGATGCGAGACCTTCGGGCTCAGAGCTCTCCTTGAGCAGAGAAGCAATTAGACCTGATAAAGTTGTTTCTTTGTAGCATTTCAAAGGGAAACATCACTGTAGAGGCCGCTATCAATCCAGCCGTCCCTTGTCTGTGTTCAAGAACTTGAAACTAGATTGCCTCTGTCCTCACCTTCAAACAAACTATATACACAGAACAGTTAACAAAAAAGAGGTTTTACATACAAACTGCTCTCAAGGATGCAAGCAAGGAACAAAATTCAACAATGTCAAAAGACTAACTAAGACCGGCAAAAGCATAAATGTACAGTTAATTGCTTTGGCATATAGAAAAATGGCCACTCACAGTACATTCTTCTAACAGTGTCAAAAATGTTGTTAGTATAATCACTCTGTCCAAGAGATTCAAGAAGCACTTCCTTTGACACTTGCATAACTTAAAGCATAACTTTCTGATATGAACATATATTTCGTAAAATTCCGTACAAAACTAATTCTGATTAAGTATGATACAATATTAATACTAAATGTTTCAATAATTGTTGATCGGTCCATTTCACCAATGTTTTTGATTCCTTTCAAGCAAAATAATCTTATTTTAAAATTAATCACAGTTCATTTATCGTAATGCAAGTTTAAGTCATAATGAAATGGCATACAAAAGTAGCAACAGATATTTTCTTGTGAGGATTATCAAAAAAGAAGAAGAAAAATGTAGGGTGTGGACATGATTCTATCCATTGGTTCTTGATTGGCTGGAGGTCCGAATGTGAGTTTGCAGTTCACAATAAGATCAATAACATCCATTTAGAAAGTAGATGAATTTTCATTGAATGCCATCTTTAATAGGGAAATCAACACTACTTTAGTAACGCCATATCAACACAATAAAACTCCTCCCATCATAATCAACAAAGCTGTCAGTGTGACTTCAGAAGCTGTTGATTTTTCTGAACAATGTATTTTTGTCATGCAACTAGCTTTAAGTGTTGATTAGGTGTTACGCACACTCTTTTGCATTTATGTTCTGTCACCACTGAATCCCGCCAAACTTGCAGAATCCATCACCAGTCCTCGTTTTGGTACCTCATAAATTACGAACTAAGCATGATTTACACATCATATTCAGACAAGCAAGATGCACAGTCTGGCAAGTCAAAGCACACAAATCATTTTCATCTTCTTAGTCAGTCATCAAAGTACAGACTACAGAGAGGACAGGAAGTAATAGTGAAGGAGAACACAAAGCATTACATGCATCAACTGCTAGTGGTTCTTAAATCCTTTTTGACCTCAAGGCCTACTAGTGTCTACAACAGTATTTGGCTCCATGACTTTCCCAGTCATTCATGATTCATTGGATTCAAAGCTTTTTAAAAATGCTTTTTACTCACAATTTCTACCTAATAATTTATTTTAGAGCTTAGCATAACTAGAAAAATGTTCACTATTGTTCAAAGTTAAAAAAAAAAAAAAAAACATTTTAATCTGTGTATTCGCAGGGACGCATAAAATGATCAAAGTAAAGTGACAGTAAGGACATCTATAATGCTACAAAGATTTCTGTTTCAAGTAAATTCTGTTATTTTGAACTTTCTATTTGTCAAAGAATCTTAAAAAAAATAACAGTTTCCCACCAAAATATTAAGCAGCACAACTGTATCAACATTGATACTCAATAAATAGCATCAAATCAGCATATTAGAATGTTTCTGAAGGATCATGTGACACGAAGACTGGAGTAATGATGCTGAAAAATCAACTTTGCGATCACAGGAATTAAATATTGCCACCATGAAAGTACCTTAAAGGTGTTCTAAATATCCTAAATGGTGAAATACTGACAAAATGTTCATTTTAGATGAACTAGGCTAATCCTTATTATATCTCAAAGATGTGATCAAACACAAGCATAACAGTTCTACCAGTTTGAAGTACAACTGACTGATGAACCGAGAACTCTCTATCCTCCTGATGACATTTTAGTGTAAAACACAACTGCTCTTCCTTCGCACTCATTCACCTCAGTCGATATCTGTCAACGCCCTGTATATTCCTGTGAAACTACTGTAAAACACGCAAGATGTAAGTGAAGTACGGCTGCTAAAACGAGTCATTACCATGTAGAGCTGTGAGCTCATTCAACAGTCAGTCATATAATTCCATTAAATCCGTGATGTCACACTTCTAAAGACTCTTTCTCTGCATGGTGCTCTCATCTAAAAAAAAAAACTACATAAAAGCAGTTCTTGGAATTAAAAGAGAGAACAATGTACCAACAAAGACACAAGCTGCTCTTAAGACTTTGAGCAGACAGAGAAGTGTCTAAGACGTTAGAATGAGAACGAGTACAGCAGATGAAGCCATGGGGAGTGCTGATTGCACAATTATTTTCACACTACACACGAAACCATTCTCTTCGCCCTCTGTTCTCTCTCTTCATCACATTCATAGTCTTAAAAGACATCTTTTTCTTCGCCGCCTCTCATTTGATGAATACCTGCACTCCTCGTCGCTCTGTTCCTCTGCTCAAATTCCTTCTTTTTCAATGGGAATTGAGAATGGCGAGAACAACAGATACAGATACGCAGAATTTGTTTTGGTGACAGAAGCTTCCACAGCACAAACAGATTGACAGTGACAAGACAAAACACAGATAATCCGAATAAAGAGGATAAGTAAATAGTAAATCACAATACAACAAAAATATATATATATTAAAAATGACAATCTACAAATAGACATAGATTGTATTTGTGTGTACATGGTGTGTTAGTACAAATGAGAAATGTAAAAGAGGTATGTGTGTTCAATAAGAAATGTATAAGTTTAGTGTTGTGCTTACCCTTTATTGCCAATTAAGTGTTCATGAGATGGATTGCCTGCGGGAAGAAACTGTTCCTGTGCCTTGCCGTTCTGCTGCTCTGTAGCGCCGACCAAATGGCAACAGTTAAAAGAGGAAATGGCCTGGGCATGATGGGTCCAGAATGAGTTTACCAGCCCTTTTACTCACTCTGGATGAACACAGTTGTTGGAGAGTGGGGAGGGTTGTACCAGTGATTCACTCAGCAGTCCGGACTTATACACTGCAATTTCTAAGATCTTATTTGGTAGCTGACTGAACCAGACAGTTTAGGAAGGTAGAGATGGATCAGTGACTGCGGATTAAACTGTATCGGCAGCTCCTGTGGCGGGTTGAACTTCCTCAGCTGGTGAAGGAAGTATAACCTCTGCTGGGCCTTTTTTGCAATGTAGTCTTTGTGAGTGTCCCACTTCAGGTCCTGAGGTGGTGGTGCCCAGGAACTTGAATGACTCCTCTGTTGTTACAGTGCTGTCCATGATGGTGAGTGGGGGGAGTGCAGGGGGTTTTTCCTCTGGGAAAGTACTGTTGTATAATCACCAGACAGACAGCTCTTTAACCTCCTGTCTGTAAGCACTCGTCAGCGTCAACGTCCTGTTTGAGGCCGATGAGTGTGGTGTCGTCTGCAATCTTCAGGAGCTTGACAGAGGGGTCTTCAGAGGTGCTGTCGTTGATAGTGTTGGGCGATATGCTCAATTTTCATATCGTCAGCCTGTCAGATCGCCGATACACGATTTTATCGTGCTAATTTATTTAATTACTTATTTACTTAGTTTCATTGCCGGAAAGTGAACCATCTCCAGTGTAAGGCTAAAAGCAGCCTAATGTTTTTAATATGACTGAATTTGTATTTAACATGATAACAAATTAATAGAAACATTGTAAGTTACTAATTACAATGCTTACATTTACTCAGTTATTAAAAAGAACCAAAGAACATCATCACAAGCTCAGTCTAGCGCAAGTTTATGCACTTTAAAACACTCCCGTTAAAATCAGTGAATATACACTTTATGATGAATAAATCTCTTATACTTCCATCGCACGTACGTCTTTGTTGTTTATGATGAGAGAATTCACAAGAGAGCAGAATTCAGTCAGCTGGTGCTGGATGAGAATTTTCCCAGCCTTACTAGCTGCTACCTGTGTGTCAGGAAGCTGGTGATCCATTGACAGATGGAGGGGGGCACAGAGAGCTGAGTTGTTTGGACAGGAGAAGTTTTGGGATGATGGTGTTAAAGGCCGTGCTGAAGTCCACGAACAGGATCCTTACATAAGTCCCTGGTCTGTCCAGATGTTGTAGGATATAATGCAGTCCCATGTTGACTGCATCATTCACAGACCTGTTTGCTCAGTAAGCAAACTGCAGGGGGTCCAGCAAGGGTCCGTTGATGTTCTTCAAGTGGGCAAGCACTAGTCTTTCAAGTGACTTCATGACCACAGATGTTTATCCAGGCTGTACTCAGTTAGTCCTGTAATTGTGTAATCTTTGTGTGGTGGTTTTGAAGCTAAGGAAACTTGCACCAGCTCCAGTGATCTGTTGAAGACTTGTGAAAGATGGGGCCATCTGTCACACAGTTTTAACACTGGTGTAACACATCTGGGCCTGATGCTTTCTTTTCTTCTGTTTCCGGAGACATGAACACAGCTTTCTCACGACCTGAAGTGCAGGAGTGAAGGGGTGCTTTCTGAAGGTGTTAGAGATCCATGGAGAGACGGTCCCAGAATGGGTGTGAGGTGTGAACACTGTTTTTCCAAACCTAATAACTAAATTCAAATCGTTGGCCAGGTGTTGATTCTCCGCAGTGTTGGGGGATGGTGTCTTGCAGTTGGTGATGTCTTTCAGTCCTTTCCACACCGAAGCAGGGTCATTGGAAAGCTGGTCTGCTTATACAAGACTCTGTCCCCATTCCTGTAGGCATCTTCTTTGGCCTGACAGAGCTGTCTGAGCTTTGCAGTGAACCACCATTTGTCATTGTTGTAAGTTAAATGAGTCCTGGTAAGGATGTACATATCCTCACAGAAACTGATATATGAAGTTACATTCTCTGTGAGCTCGTCCAGATTGGGGGCAGCAGCTTCAAAAACACTCCAATCAGAGCAGGAGCATGTAATCCCGCTTCATTAGTCCACCTTTTTACAGTCCTTAATACAGGTTTAGCTGGTTTCAGTTTCTGCCTGTAGGTCGGTAAAAGATTAACCAAACAGTGATCAGAGAGCCACAAAGCTGCCCATGGAACAGAGTGATATGCAATCTTTATCATGGTATAACAGTGATCCAATATATTACTGTCTCTGGTAGGACATGTAACGTGCTGTCTGTATTTTGGCAGTTCACGGGATATATTTGCTTTATTAAAGTCCCCGAGAATGTCCGGGTGTTGTTGTTCTGTGTCTGTGATCTGATCAGCCAGCTGTTGTAGCGACACACTCACGCACGCTTGCAGTGGAATGTAAAAACTTACGAGAATGAACGAGGAAAACTCACGTGGCGAGTAGAATGGCTTACAGTTGATTCTAGATTGGGTCAGCACATCTTCTTCAATGCTGTTACATCTGTTCACCACCTTTCATTGATGTAGAAGCATGTCCCACCGTCACACGATTTCCCCGTTGATTTGTGTCACGATTCGCTCAACAGCTGGAAGTCCGGCAGATGTAACGTGCCATCGGAATGGCTTCATTCAGCCTGGTTTCCGAAAAAACACAGAACAGCAGGGTATGAAAAGTCCTTATTTGTCTGGGAGAGCAGAAGTAGTTCGTCTGTTTTGTTGGGTAGAGAGAGGAGTTTCGCCAGATGGATGCTAGGCAGTGCTGTTCTAAAGCCGCACCATCTCGCTTCCCATGCTTGCGCATCTTAAAATGCTTGAACAAGACTGCTGCTCCGCCAACTAAAAAACACCACTGACTGACCATTGCAAACTCCTATAAAAACACACTTCTTCAGGGAGTGTCCATTATAAAACACTTGCCAGACATGCGACCATACTTAATTGTGCTTGTGCAAACTCACATGTCTAATAGTGTACGATTGTCGTATGTCACTGTAATCGTCTTTACCTCCATTACAATCATCATCCATCTAAACTTTACTGGTGAGATACTGGTTTGCTTTATTCAGCCTATACAGACTAGTTCCGACTTCATATTTCTTATTAATAGAGTTGTTTGTTCCCACCAATCGCTGCACAAGTTAAGTTTACGTATGATGACGAAAGCACGTTATTGCTAGCCCTCCCTGAACTCTTAAAGATTGCACTGCAGTGCCTGCAGTTCGGGGAAAAAAATCTTTGTAAGGAAGTCTATGAGAAAAGTCAGAGCGATTCTCAGTGAGTGAAATCGCCCAAAAAGGGTCAGTACTCTACAGAACGTGACTTGACGATGATTGGACTATATATCCAGAGGCAGAACAAACAGTCTAGAACAGTGACAGCTGTGGTTGAATGTGATAGAAAAAAGAAATCCGCCCCTTTCGCACTGTCGTCATATCGCCATAATGAAGAAACCATAGCGCATCCAAATTTGGCCTTTAACTTTGTTTAAATGTTGTTTAGGTGTTTTAGTGACTTAGTCTACAGGCATTTACTCAAAGCTAACAAAAAGTTTAGAATAATACAAAAAAGGATATTAAAAATAGCAAAAGAAATAACAATGAAAAAGAAAAATAGTAAAATATTTATGCAGCATGTTTCTGACATGCCCTAACCCTAACCCTTTACTCCACAAAAGTAATTAGAACAGGATCTTATTCCAGTAATGAGAGTTAGGTTTATTTATTTACTGTATTTTCAGTTAATGAGAATTGAGGTAAAAAGGTGCTATGTTACGTATATGACAGTAGTTAATAACGTTCTGCATTTCTGTTTTGAGCTGCGCGCGCTGAAGATGACCAGCAGTATGAAGCATATGATAGCAGGTTTTTAATCAATGGGATTTAACTCATCATTTATCTCATATAGAATACGCTTATTTATACAACATAACGTTAATATCACGACTTATAGGCTATCTGCACAAAATGCCCCGAATGCACATGAACGGCTCTGAATGAACTCCTTTTGTGGACGCGTTCTTCACGCAACAACGTGCAGAAACATGACAACTAAACTCTAAAAATTAACAGCGTTTTTTTTATAATAGTGTTCTCATTATAATGTTGTGTATATGACTGTCCCAGTCATAGTTATTAATATTCTGCATTGCTCTGCGCACTGAAGAGATAATCACTGTATAATGAAGCACTTTACTGCAGAGCAACTCAACCAAATGCATCTTATACGAGATAAATAATATATACACGACATAAACTGGCTGAAATGTTTTGAAATCACTTGTACCCTACCTGATCAAAAAAATCCTTTCTTTCACTCTGCCTGTGTCAGTTTGAGTCTCGTTAAAGATTTAAATCCCTGCCGCCAAGATGCTCCTCTGTCGGTCACGGATTATGGAAAGTGAAACTTAAATCTATAGGGGTGGTTGGATTTATTCACACATGTTAAACTATTTATGTAAAGCTTCTTTCTTTTCAGATTCTTATTTACAGCATTATCTTAATTGGCTGTATATTAACTTATCGGGAGAAACTCGGTAGTTCTATGTGAAATCAGACATTTGAGCACCCCCAAATAGCCAAAATATCATGATCATAACACCCCGCTAATATTCGACTGTGAGATTGGTATCGAATCAAGGCTTTTCCTATTCAAGCATCAAATCTTTGACTATTCTGGGTCACCCCTATATCACATGATAGGAAGCAGGAAATACACCTGTATAAAGAGCAGCATGGCAAACAAATGACTTGACCAATTGACTACTTGTATGACGTATTTCCTGTATTTGGCCCAAGTGTTTAAGTGAGGATGAAGACCACAAGTGTGTGTCAAAGTTTTCATTACCTGATGGGACACACTTATAGTGTTGTAAAAAAATGCAAGTGTTTACATAGCTTTAAATACTTAGTATTTTAAAATCAACTTCTAAATGTCTGTTCACATTATAACAGATGACTCAATTTAATTGTGGTGCTTCAAATTAAGTAATAAAAAGCAGATGCAAATGTTGTACAAAATAAATATACTAATCTTTGCAGCAATAGCGGACACACTTTGTTTTTAAACTCCCAAATTATGGTTGTAATATCAAATTATTATTAAAAGATGTGATTGCTCTTTTAACATCTAACAAAGTGACATCTTTTAGAGTAAAGGCTTGTTCTACCTTATTAACTAGTAGTGTTAAAAAATACTGACTTCAGTACCAGTCAGTACTGAGCATGAAGCGACGATCATGTAGCCAATCACAGACATATCGGTTGAGTTCTTGAACACAATGGCCAGTTAGAAGTGTTTAAGAATACGCTCAACAGCACTCAAAAATGCTCACGGGAAATGCTGGTATCATCACATTTGTTAAATTTCAATACCACCTGGTACCCAAGTCCGGTACTTTTGAAACACTATTGACTGACAAACTCCGGTAATGCTGGGGAAAAGCGTGTGCCAATGGATACTACGATCAATAATATAATAATAATAAACTTTATTTTATATAGCGCCTTTAAAAGTAGCATCTCAAAACGCTTTACATACATTTGAAAATTATAAAGTTAAAAGATATCCACAAAAAGTACAGCATAAAAAAAAACCAAAAAATGAAAATTAGCCCATAAATTACTCGCCCTCAAGTCATCCTATGTGTATATGACTTCCTTCTTTCAGACCATCCAGTGGGAGTTATATTAAAAATTGTCTTTGATCTTTTGAGCTGTTTCATGGCACTCAGCGGGTGTTTCATGCATCAG